>CM012450.1:4230449-4335449 GCA_003999625.1 Oryzias javanicus
TAAAAACCTAAAAAAATAAATTATGAATATAATTAATTTAATATATATTTTTTAAATTTATCATCTAGTGTTTTGCAGAATACATTTTATGGAGAATTTAAAAATATTTGTTTTTACATTACTTATTATTAAATATTTAGGAGAAATTATCCAAACTACTTTCCAGAACTACTTTCATATTTCCAAATCAATGCATTGTGGAAACAATGTCCTGACAGTTCTCGTCATTTGAGGATCTTTCAAAAATGATTGCAATTTTAATAATCTAGTAATTGATATATTTTTTTAAACTGAACAAGTTTCTGAAAACAACTGATTTTCAGAAACTTGCATTATTTAAAGCCTGTTTAATATCTTCTAAAAATCAATATCTACCTAATTAAAAGATGTCTTTCTGTGTAACACTTTGTGTCTTTCAGAATGGCTCTCTCAGCAATTTTGAATGAGCGTAAGGAGACTCCATATTACAGACCCCCTAACCTCCACGTCTGTGTCCTTAAGATTAAGGAAGAGGAGAGAGTGGTGGCGTGGAACTTCTCTGATACATCAGCGTCTCCAGCCACCACAAAACAAACAAGGGTGGCTGCTATTTCAGACGGCGTTTCAGTGTCTACACTGACATTGTTTGAGGAATTTTGGAGTAAGGTGCAGGAGGGAACCTCCTACATAATCCAGGGGTATGGCCTCCTAGGTGAAACCCCTCCTTACCACATCAGGCTGACCAGACAGACCCAGTTTTTTCAAGGGTCTAAAATTATTGTGAGCCCTGACCTTCAGGATGAGGCAGAGAGGACCCTTAACCCTCCCTCCCAGGTAGTAGACGTGTGGGAGTCTTCACAAAAAGGGGGCCTCCTGACTGTTCGTGGGATGGTGGTGAAGGTAGGTTTGTCTTTCTCCTTTTTTATATTGATAATTATCTATCAGAAAAGTCACATGATTTATTTTTGATTTATAATGTATCAGTCCTGTGATTAAACATATTATATTGCTAACATAATTATTCAAATTTTTTACACGTATTCACAAACATTCTGAATTGATGCTGATAATTTTTTTTTTCTAAAATAATACTCTCCTAGCTAATTTAAGCCTCGTTTCCACTGAGTCGTGTGGTCCACTCTGGTCCGCATACACAACCGATCAACACTCCACGTGTCATTTATAGTCCCCCTCTGAAATGCCTCACCAGAAATGCCTGGTTCATTCTAAACACATCAGTGGAAATGAGGCTTTAGTGACTAAAAAATCCAATCATTAATTGGATAATTATTTTAATGCAGTTTTTCACTATTGCTGCAGCCTTTGACAGAAACATTTTTTTTTTGTTTACCAACTGACTTCAACTGTTTTATTTCAGTGTTCACCTATTAAGAAAATCTTGTCTGGGAGGGAGCATGTTCCCGTGAGGAACATCAGGATTAAGCAAGTAATCTTAAGAACGTTTCAGAGAAATCTTGGTTTTTGAAATTGTGGTTTATTTGGTCATTTTTTAAATTAAATATTGTGTTCTGTTATCTTCAAATAGGATGAGTTTACAGTGCGGGTCTGTTTGTGGAGGGAGGTCTCGGTCGTAGATGTTTCACTGGGAGATGTGGTCACCATCTCCCACCTGAAGCCTGAGACAACAATGTATGGGAAACAGCTGACATCAACCAATCATACAGAACTGACGGTAAATATTCATCTTATTCTAAAGGGGACATTGCAAGTTGTGATTTGTTATTTTGTTATTTGTTATTATTTTCCTAGAATTTTTCCTGCTTTAGACTAGAGCATCAATGTTCTCTGTGGATCTCTCAGTTCTATGGAGGTTCAGGAAACATCTCAGATCTTTGTAGTCTATGAAAAACTGTCTTAAAATTTTAAAGTTGTTCAAAATTAGTCTGCTCCAGTCCTGTCACCGTGAAAGACATTTTGAAAATATAATTTGCATCATAAATCCTTGTGTTGTAATTTTTGTACTTTCATTTCTGTTAAAAGCAAAGCGGCTTAAATGTAGGCGTGAACTGTTCTTTGTGATTAGAAAGCAGCTCCAACATCAATTTAATGATACATGCTGGAAACATTTTACTGGGAAGACACTTAAAAATCTTTTTTGTTTTACTTGAAACAAAAGGAAATATTTTTCCTTTTTGCATTTATTATTGTAACATTTGTGTTAGGATTATGAGTGTGTGGTTCTGACTTTGTGGTATGTTTTTCTATACTCAACAGAGATCTAAGACCACAAACAGTGCGGTGTCTGTCATAGGTTTGATGGACGCATCTTCATGGTGCCAAAGGAAAAGTGGAGTCCCTTCCACTGCTGGAGGGGGGAGAAGTGATTGTAGATTTGATAGTGGACGGAAAAATGATACAGGAAATCAAATTATCCAAGTAATAATAAATGTTTTCTCCTTTTTATCTAAATTTTTTTTGTTAATATATATGTATCTCCTGTTGATATTTATGTTTTTATTAATCTTTTAGTTCTTTAATCATTCGACTGATTTATAAAATATGTTCAGCAAAATATATATTAAAAAAACATCTTATAACTTCTTTGAAGTTCTACGTGTTCTACACTTTTTTGTGTGTTGAAATTCAAATTAAATTTTTTGAAAAATCTTTTACCTCTTTTTGTCACATCATCCATCAATTCCAAAACAGAAAGGCAATTCAAAGAGAGTTATGACAGTTTCTGTGATGAAAAGTGAAGGGGAAAGGTGCCAGAGATAGGCTGACCGCAGGACTGAACAAGAACAGGAAGTGGGGGTTGTGCTTAATATTCAGTTGAATTTTACTATGCCTCTCCTCTTTAGTATGAACTTTACTATTATGGTTTTTATACTAATTTTCAACATCTGTCCGCAGACAACAGATGAAAAATGGCGGCTGGATTAATTTAATGTACTTGTACATATACATACATACAAAAATATACATACATAAATACTAAGGTTTTTCGTATAATCTATTATTAACAATAAAAGTGAGAATGTTTCCAGCTTTTTTATTTTTAATGAATTTTAAATAATCAAAATATAAAGAAATCTCTTTGTAAAATATGATGAAGAGTGGTCTGGTTTATGTATAAAAATGAAATATAAGTGAATATAATGAATAATAATAATGAATAATTATTGTTATATATATTTAATAATTAGTATTGTTTAATATTTTATTTTAATTATTATTAAATATTATAATAATTAAATATATAATATTAATTATATTATATATATAATATAATTCATAATTATAATAATAATATAATGAATTAAATATAATGAAGAGTTGTCTGGTTGATTTACTATGGATCTTTCCAAAATTTATCATTACATTGAAAATTAAATCAGAAATTTTGTTTGAAAGTACACCAAATGCTTTTTCTCCCCAAATTTATTGAAACCAGCTGTGGCCGTGGACTAAAACGAACCGGGGGAAAATCGAGTCAACTCGGTCCCGCACCTTTTCCCGATATTTCCGGCGGAGTTAACTTCAGCCAACATGGCTGCAGCCATAAGTTAATTATTCAGGCTTTATTTTTGGGACTATAGAAGTCAATGGGTGACGTCAGAGATGATTGTCTAATTATATATTCTGTCTATGGACACACGTAACTGGAAATCTGGAGCTGCGCTAACTGCAAACCGTCAGAGACTACAAAACAATGTATTTTGGGAACGGTGTCCTGTCTTTTCTTTTAATTTTACGTTTCTAAATGGTACGTTCAGTGAAGTTTCTGATAATTTAATATTTTCTAACAAACAACGAAACTCTGTCTGCTACAGTATTTGTTTGCAGACAGATTTGTAGATTTATACGAATTAAATTAAGATCATTGTATTATATCATAAGATCAAAATAGTTATTTGATTAATGAGTGATATAAGGCAGTGTTTCTTAACCATGGGCCGCGGCCCAATTTCGGTCCGCGAGCGCCCCTAGTGGGCCGCAAAAAAAAAAAAATCAGTTCTGAACCTGAGGGCCGCGGGACCTGAATGCAGCCTCTACCACTTGGTGCAGTAAGCGTCACGCCGGGTTCACACTGGACCCAGAAGCACCGTGAAGCCGAGGCGCGCGGCTTCCGTCCCGCTCTGTGGTTTACAACAGACGTGCATTTTTCCGCGGCAGTCCACAGGCACTTCAGCTGGAGTTTTTGTTGTTTTTTGCCATCATGCGTGATAAGTTAATAACCTAAAGATATTACCGCGTGTTTCTGCTAAGAGGTACTCCTCTCTGCTGCTGTTTTACACCCAAAATCCAGCCCCGCCCACCCGCTTCAGAGCCAGCCCACTACATTGATCTGTGTGCGCTCGTGTCTGTCTGTTTGTTTGTATCTTTGCGCACGCGCTCGCATGTGTGTGCGTGAGTAAATTCATAAATTAAAACTATTCTTCCCACTACGTTGATTTTTGGTGTGTGGTGGGTGTGTGTGTGTGTGTGTGTTCGCGCACGCACGCGCGTGTTGTGGTGTGTTTATTTACCCGTCTACAGTCTGTTTAGATACAATAACATGATCACATATGTCAATCGCGGCGTTTTATTGTAAAAAATTGGTTATATTTTTAAAAAAGGCGTATCTTCTTATTCCCACGCATTTACATGTGATCAGCATAGAAAATGATAGAAATTCATATTGAACACATGCAGCCAAGATCTCATGGCTGCATTGTTGCACATATTCTAAGTGTGTCCAAGGCTGGATGTTTTTGTTTGTCGCACGTATTTAAAACTCAACTTAAAAGTTAAAGTCCCATTAACTGTCCCGCTCCTAAATGTGTAAATGTGTTCTCCACATGTGACCCATCCCCTGGTGGAGCCGTGAGCTGCAGAGACAGATGACCTCAGGAAACGTAACAATAATCCTGACCTTAATCTTTTTCCTTTGTGTCTAAACGACTAAGAACAAAGTTTATCACTGGACACACGGTTTTCCAAAATTACGTACGAATACACACTTTCTTTTAAAAATAAACCGTATTTTCTCTTATATCTTTACGGAACTTCCTGCCATAATTGATGCGGAACGCTCGCGGCTCTTACTCAAAATAGCGCAGATGCCGAAACGATCCACTGCACAGCGCGAGTCCTCCGCGGAGGACCGCACCGCTCTGTGCCTGGTGTGAATGCCGCCATAGGTTATAGGTGCCGAATAGAGGCGGCCTCCGTTCTGCATCCAGTGTGAACCGGCGTCAGTAACGTGTTGTGGCATGAGTCAATAGTATGCGGCTATTGCTCCACTGTTGTGACTGTTGTTGTTAATTTGTCACAGATTTGCAGAGAAATATCTAGTATGAAATTAAAACTTTTAATTTGTCAAGTTCATCAGCAGGTTATAAGGTAATCTTTTAATTAGCACTTTATTTAAATGTCATTTACAGTTAGTTTCATTTTTAAACTTATTTGAAAGTGTTCTTGGTTTTATTATAACACAATTTTAATTATCAAAATGCCTTATAAATGTTTTTGGAATTCTAATTTGTGTTGAGGTTGACACCTGTGGTTTACCTGTTCAGCATGAAAATAAATGTTTGAGATAATCACGGTGTATCATTCTTCCACACAAGATTTTACTTTGATAAACCATAAAATGACTCGATTTAATTATCAAATACAAATCAAACAAGATGTGGATCAATTTACATTAACATGCTTATATTTGAATGGGCCTTGAATCACTTTGTACCGGGATAATTGGGCCTCGGTGTCAAAAAGGTTAAGAACCTGTGATATAAAAATTTGACACAAATTAATGTTTAATTCAGTAACTACATCAATACAAAAAGTAAAATGAAGCTTTGATTTATTTGTATTGGAGTATTATAAACTTTTTATAGGACTCTTAATCATTCCTATATTGCATTATATAAGCAATTATACATTTAGGAAAGTGCGGACAACCATAAATGTGACCTCAACACATTATACACTTCAATGATTATGAATTTTTGCAAGTAGAATACTTTCTTTAATCTGATATTGTACTAGTCATATTTAGTAGGAATTCTATTTCGAATCTTTATCTATTTTGATATTGTATTTGTTGCAAGTTTCTTAACTCTGAGACCTGATGTTCTTCTGATAAACAGTAGTTGTTGTAGTAGTAATGATAATTAGTATTTGGATATTGTGGTTATAATGCTTCTTTTTCTTTTCTTTTTTTTTTTTTTAGTAGAGTGATGGGAATTGCCCTTGGCTTGTATCTGGTAAGTAATGGCAGTTTTCTAAAAAAATAAAATAAAAAAAAAACATCTAATTTAAACTTGTTTTAACAGTTGTATTTGAAAAGGTTCAGACCTCTTTTTAAATCTCACCTTAATTGTTCCCATCTTCTGGAAACAATGAATTGAGACAATGTTTTTGTATTATTTACATTATATCTTAATTACAATGACTTTTTGATATCTTTGAAGTGCCATACTGATGAAAGCTCGAAATTGAAACTTTGGTTTTAAGAATTAGTCTAAGAATAAAAGTAACTTTTTGTTAGCCATCAATAGCATTTTTTTTTGCCATAATCAATTGCATCAAAACAAAAAAAAAAAAAAAGAAGCACAGTAAGATTCTGTATTTATAACTCAATGTGATGCAGTCATTGCAGAAAGTTTTCACAGAGCAATGGTGTTAAACTCCAGGCCTGTAAAGGCTGACGTTCTTTAAGTTTTAAGTTAAAGGTTTTCTTTAAGTTTTTTATCTGTTGTTGATTACCTGGACCAGGTATGATTAGCCAATAAGGAGCTTCAATGGCAGATTGGTTGGAAAACATGTAGGATATCAGGATTCAAAGCCGCACTAAAACATTTGTACAGATTTTTCATAGCCTTTTACCACCAAAAATCAACTGGTTCGCCACAATCCATACATAAGAAGCATCAGATTACAAGGCACATTTCCTGTTTTTGAAAAATTAAAAGACTTTAAAACACATCTGCACTATCTACAATATTGCAGTAAAGTAACTCATTTTTTCTGCTCTGGTTTCAGGTGGTTTCTTGCTGAGTCTGCTGCTTAAATACGCAAGTAGATACACACTGGACAGAAGTTTGATGGAGAATTGTACTGCACTCTAAAATGAATAGATGGGTTTATTTTAATCCCACCAATAACCAGATTTGGAGATTTCTATCAGCTTCCACCGGTAAGACACTCCAAACCTCTTTGTGTCCACAACCCATCAGAGATTGACCTTTGGCAGGAGCATTTTCAGATGGTTACTTTGACCCAGATCATGCGTCAGAAAGATGACTTGTCTTTTGCAGAGATGTTGAACAGGATTCGAGTGAAGGAGAAGACAGACGAGTTATCTAAAGCTGACAGAGAGTTGTTGACTCAGACCATCACTGAACCAACTTCTTGTCCCACTGATGTTTTGTATATCTTTGCCACTAACAAACAGGTTGAAGAACATAACTCTGTCACTCTGACTCTGTTGCACTCTAACATTGTTTCCATTGATGCAGATGACTTTCAGAAAGATCCAAGAACAGGCAGAATGGCACGAAGAGACAAACCGTGTGCAGGAGGTCGAAGCGAGCTAGCAGATACTCTGAAGGTCGCTGAAGGAGCACGAGTCATGCTGACCAGAAACATTGATGTTGGTAACTAGGGGTGTGCCAAAATATCGATATTGCGATATATCGCGATATTTAGTCCTACGGTTGATTCTCGATGGGTTCTCACCAAGTATCGATATTATATTTTCATTTGGAGAGGCTGTTGCGTCTGAGTCGCGGACCAGAACTAATGCGCAGTTACTCGCGCTGCGTCTGACTTATTTTCCCGACGCACGGACCTCATTCAGGAAAAAACACCGGCAGGATTCTGGCTCGGTAGCGCGTGTATAAATCATGTCTATCTGTTCTCAATTATCATCCACCTGTAGAAGAGGAAGCCGTTAAGAAGTGAGTTTGTCTGAGCGCTAGAATGGCCGCGATCGGTTATTTCCTGTTTGATTGGTGCGCTGTGGGAAAGAGGCGCGTGCTTCGTAGCTGTTTGTGTGTACTTCAGGGACCAGTCGGAATTTTCGCTTTCATGCACTATGTTTAACCTGCTGGTGTATGGTGTAACTTTGTTAAATTTATGGTGTAAGGTTTTCAAATGAACGTAATAACTTTTTGCTAATGTTAATTTAAAGTCATTCTTAGATTTAAAAAAAATGCAGATTTGATGTGTGAACTTAAAAATAATGTAATTAAAATAAAGTACATGAATTCACGGTAAAATAAGGATGTTGCTAGTTAATTGAAGAACTTAAAATTGTATAAATTATTATAGCTTAAAGTTGTTTATTGCTAATTTATAATAGAATTCGAATTTTTAAATATTTATTGCCATTATTATGTGTTTTTAAGGTTTTTATCTTTTTACCTGACAATTGACTGACCAAATAGAAAATAGATAAAGATTGGAGAAATAATCTCAAGTGTCAGTCTGAGTAAATCAGCCTTCAATTTTGAATGCTCAGCCCTTTTCAAATGTGGGAAAAGTGCACTAAAAAATATGTAACACTTGACAGAGACTGTAAAACGTTATATTCATCATCCTTTGGTGTGACGTTTCTTTGGAGGTAGATAGCTGTCACCAATTTGAATTATTTAATTTTTGTTCTGTTGCTAACAGTATTTCTGTGGCACTGCTGATCATGTTTACTATTGTTAACATAGAATTTTACAAATAATTCCAATTCAATGGGTGGTAAGTTATAGTATTAGTGATTTTAGGCAACATTAAACAAAAGTGTCTATAATTTGTTGCACAAAATAAGACATAAGTTGTTTATTATGATTGTGTTTAAGCAAAAAAAAAATAAAATGGGGATATATTTCCCCCAAAAAAAGTGTTCCATATAATATTACTTATTAGAGAAGATTTTTACCAACTATCGCAGTATCGCGATATTATCGATATCGTGAGCCACATACGTATCGTATCGTATCGGTACCCAGTGATTCCCAGCCCTATTGGTAACGGACTGGTAAACGGAGCTTTTGCTAAGTTGGTTCAGGTGGTAACTTCTGACAATGACCGCATCACTAAGCTGGGTTTACAGATGGATCAGAGCAGGAACAAGGACAGAGTGGTGTTCATCGAGAGAGCAGAGGAGAACCTGAAACAGAGAGGAGTGGTCTGCAGACAGTTTCCTGTCAAGCTGGCGTTTGCATGCACTGTACACAAAATTCAAGGTCTGACTACTGATGCAGCTGTTGTGTCACTGAAAAAGATTTTTGAAGCAGGTATGGCATACGTGGCTGTGAGCAGAGTGAGGACTCTCAGTGGACTCTACCTTCTTGATCTGGATGAGAGGAACATCTTTGCTAATCCAGAGATCACTGCAGCGCTGCAGAGCATGAGACAGGCCAGTGTGGATGACATGATGCCTCTTTTGAATCTTACAGAAACAGTAAGCAGGCCTGATGTTCTGACTCTGGTCCACCATAACACAGAGGGACTTCCAGCTCACATCAAGGACCTGAAGAGCCACCATGAACTGTGTCTAGCAGATGTTCTGTGTCTGACTGAAACTCACCTGCAGAGCTCATTTGTTGCAGACAGTCTTCACCTGGAGGGTTACAGCATGTTCAAGCGTAACAGACACCTGTCCTACTCTAACTTTCCTGACCTGAGCAGCAAAAATGGTGGAGGAGTTTCTGTTTATGTGAGAAACACTTTTGTGGTCAATGAGAAACGCTATCTGCATAATGTGACTGATCTTGAGTTTGTAGTGCTGAAGGTGGAGGTTCCATTCCAAGCTCTGATCACAGCTGTTTACAGACCGCCAGACTTTGGTTTGAAGCCGTTCATGGACAACCTGGTAAGTCTGCTGAACTCTCTGGAGATGCTGGACTGTCATCCAATCATTGTGTGTGGAGACTTTAATGAGAACCAGTTGATGAGAGGAAGAAAGCCAATCCTGGAGCTGTTTGAGTCTAGACCAGAGGTTCTTAACCTTTTTGACACCAGGGCCCAATTTTCCCGGTACAAAGTGATTCGAGGCCCATTCAAATATAAACATGTTAATGTAAATTGATCCACATCTTGTTTGATTTGTATTTGATAATTAAATCGAGTCATTTTATGGTTTATCAAAGTAAAATCTTGTGGGGAAAAATGATCCAACGTGATCATCTCAGACATTTATATTCATACTGAACAGGTAAACCACAGTTGTCAACCTCAACACAAATTAGAATTTCAAAAATATTTATAAGATAATTTGATAAATAAAATTGTGTTGTAATAAAACAAGAACACTTCAAATAAGTTTCAGATGAAACAAAACTAAACTACATTTAAATAAAATGGGAATTAAAAGATTACCTTACAACCTGCTGATGAACTTGACAAATTAAAAGTTTTAATTTCGTACTTGATATTTCTCTCCAAATCTGTGACAAATTAACAACAATAGTCACAACAGTTTGTTTTTAAGAAAAAACTAAACATGAACTGAGGCAAAGAGCGGCGATATAAAGAAAATATGATGAGGGGCTGATAGCCGCATATTTTTGGCGCATGCCACAACGTACAACATTGGCAGCTTCTATTCGGCGCCCATGTTAACCTATGGCGGCGTTCACACCAGGCGCAGAGCGGTGCGGTAATCTGCAGAGGACTCGCGCCGTGCAGCGGATCGTTTCGGCATCTGCTCTATTTTGAGCGCGAGCGTTCCGCATCAATTCTGGCAGGAAGTTACATAAAGATCCAAGAGAAAATACGGGTTTATTTTTAAAAGAAAGTGTGTATTTGTACGTAATTTTGGAAAACCATGTGTCCAGTGATAAACTTTGTTCTTAGTCGCTCAGACACAAAGGAAAGAGATTAAGGTCAGGATTATTGTTACGTTTCCTGAGGTCGGCTGTCTCTGCACCTCACGGCTCCACCAGGGGATGGGTCAAATGTGGAGAACACATTTACACATTTAGGAGCGGGACAGTTAATGGGACTTTAACTTTCCTCTGGTAGTCACGGCAGATGTGGCCACGATCAAAGAAACTATAAAAGAGCTTAAAGAGTCAGTGGAAAATATCCAAGAGAGACTGGGCGAGGCTGAGCAGCGTATATCGGATATGGAGGAACTAAAGGCAAACTAGGCAAATTTCTTGTTTCAAAATGGTAGTCCTGCATATGACTTCATGACATATGACCATGAAGTATCCCTCCATTTGTAAAAGGTCTGCTCCCTGCTATAAACCCTTTTCACGGTGACATCAGACTAAATGGCTACGGGCCGAAAATGTGAATAGTGACTGCCGCGGTGTTCAGGTTTAGAACAGCAAAGCTGAACACTGTTTGACACAATTATACTGAAATAATAAAAGGTAACATTTCCAATTTCAACAGAAAAAAAATCTACAATATTTATTTATGAATGTCTTGCTGTCAAGTCGTTTTCCATTACTCTGAGTTGCCTGACTTGATCGGCTTCCTTCCAGTTCCCAAGTTCCACTCAGCCTTGGTTCTTTTACATGTTCTTATTTGATTGTAGATGGTACACTTGCATGAAATGCTTTAAAAGCAGGTGATATACCTGAGCAGTTGGAAAACTGGCTGCCATTTGGGCAGCTCACGTGCCCAGAGTTCTCTCCACAGACAACACCATTGCTTTTATGCCTCAGAGCAGAAGAGCCTCCCTGATTGCTCATTTTCTCCACCTGCTCACACACCTGGTCACACTCCTTCCAATCAAGGAGCAGCGTCTCAGTATCTCAGGGGAGGAGGGGGAGTGATGCAACACTTGCCGAATTGTAGTTTAATTTCCTGTCTTAGATTGTTCAAAAATCTAAATACAGATTCTAATAATCCTTCAATATTGGAGGTTCTATTGAAAATAAGAACCTTTATTTGAGCAGATATTATTGTAATGAGTTCTATTTTGTTTGATATTACTTAAACGTGTTTTAAGTGTGATCAGTACAAAAACTGATGCAAATTTATGTTTCCACACATAATGGGCACATCACGGATGTACACTGCTGCATGTTGGCTGCGTGTGTTTGAACTGCAACCACGAATAAATGTAGTTGTTGTAATAAGAAGTATTTGTTGTTTTTCAGGTTATCTGAAGGGGTAATTGTAAAAATAGAAATGTTTTTAGAAAGTGTGTATTCGCACGTAATTTTGGAAAACCATGTGTCCAGTGCTAAACTTTGTTCTTAGTCGCTCAGACCCAGAGGAAATGGGTTAAGGTCAGGATTATGGTTCTGGTTCCTGAGGTCGGCTGTCTCTGCAGCTCACGGCTCCACCAGGGGATGAGTCAAATGTGGAGAACACATTTACACATTTAGGAGCGGGACAGTTAATGGGACTTTAACTTTAAGTTTCATTTTAAATACGTGCGTCCAACAAAAACATCCAGCCTTGGACACACTTAGAATATGTGCAGACAATGCAGCAATGAGATCTTGGCTGCATGCCGCGATTGACAAATGTGATCATGTTTTTGTATCTAAACAAACTGTAGGCTATACATACAATCAGAACACGCACATGCGTGCGCGAGCACACACACACACAGATCAACGTAGTGAGCAGACTCTGCTGCGGGGCGCCGGGGCGGGTTTAGGGGGTAAACAACAACAGAGAGGCAGAGAGCAGAGACATGGGGTAATAGTTTTAGTTTACGAATTTACTCACGCACACACATGCGAGCGCGTGCGCACAGACACAAACAAAACAGACACAGACGCGCACACAGTGAGCGGGCTCCGGAGCGGGTGGGCAGGGCTGGATTTTGGGTGTAAAACAGCAGAGAGGAGTTCCTCTTAGCAGAAACATGGGGTAATATCTTTAGGTCATTAACTTGTGATGGCAAAAACAATAAAATCTCCCACTGAAGCGCCTGTGGACCGCCACGGGAAAATGCGCGTCTGGTCTGTAAACCACAGAGCGCGCACTCGTCTTCGCGGTGCTTCTGGGTCCAGTGTGAACCCGGCTTGACGCTTACTGCCACCAAGTGGTAGGAGGCTGCATTCAGGTCCCGCTGCCCTCAGGTTCAGAACTTATTTTTTTTCGCGGCCCACCAGAGGGCGCTCGCGGACCGAGATTGGGCCGCGGCCCCATGGTTAAGAAACACTGGTCTAGAGGGTATGTACGGCTGGGGCCCGTTTCAAGAAGCAGGTTTTGTTGGAACTCTGAGTTCATGAACTCCAAATTCAGCAAAACTCTGAGTTTTCGGTTTCAGAAAGAGAGATAACTCAAACCCGTGAAACTGGGCGAAACCAAGCCCGTTTCAAGAAGCGGGTTAAGCTGAACTCAGAATCAATCACTGTGGCAACTGAGTCTGTGAACAAAACCTGGTCTGGAGCAGGTTTTCTTCAGGAAACTTAGAGTTCTCTGCGGTCTCCGCCCCTTTTTAAAGTGAAAGATGTTCAAATCTGAGTTCTTCATTAACATTTAGAGAACATTCACATTAGAGACGTCACGTTTCCACCAGCAGAAACCAAAATGACATGTCCATTCATAGAGGATCATGTAGAGAGGAGGCGGGATTAATCCAAAGGAAATGTTATTTATGTCGGGAGAGGATTTGAGGACACGAGTTGATTGATGCAGTTTCCCTGATTCATTTTTATTTTAGTGACCATTATAAATAGTGAGTTTTTCCAGGGATTTACTATTAAAAATAAAGAGTTTTATTTTATCATTTGAAACACTTAACAATAGAAATCATTAAATTTCAAACACCAGCAAATGATTTCAACTCCGAACTAAGATATGTACGGTAAGTATTGGCTCAGTTGTCAGCAACGCTGCCTCCAACTACGACATTTCAAGTTCGATTCCTAGCTTCGGCATTTAATATTTATGGAAAAAAAACCTTTTGTTTGTTCTTCTGATGACTCCACTTGATGGCGAGCTACCCAACCTGAATCGAGCTGGACCATTACGTTGAATCTACAATAAAGCTCACTGGATTGAGCTCAACACATCATCATCACACCCACTGCAGTGAAATCTCAAGACTTAGGACCTTGGACAATTCAAAAACTTTTCCATCATCCCTCACAACCTTCCTCCTCAGCCTTCAGTTCCTGTTTTGTATTTGTTTTTTTGTTATACTACTATCAATACAATCGATTGGACTTTTACAAGTCTTTGTGTTTTTATTCACACACCTTTGGCTCCTAGAGATGAAACCTTTCTTCTGTTGATGTCAGTGCCCAATCTAAACAGCGTGTTACATGTGGTGAGCTAGCCAGGAGCCTGGGTGTGTGAATTCTTTAGACTACCAAAAAAAAAAAACTTCGATCATTATGGATTTTATTGCTAAATCCGGCGTTAGTGTTGGCAGATCCAACATAATAGCGGGCATCTGTAACTCTGACGCCCACGATGAATTTGTTAGAAATTACGGGAAAATAAGACGCACTGTTTATGTTGACGACCCCACAAGCAAGTACCACAAAAACCTGATTGTTGAGTTCTTAGATGCCGACGCCTATACCGACATAGAAGCGCTATTGCCGCATACGTTGCAGTCAAAAGTAACAGATTCAGAATTTTACATAGCTCCGTTAGCTTCCGTATGTGCCGCCACAGCAGCCAGCAGTAGTAACCCCCCTGATTACCTGGCCGAATTAAAGAAACTTACAGACCGGAGCAGCTGCAGTTTTGACAATTTACTCAAATCTGTGATGACCCAAATCGGCCAGCATCTTGACTCAACAGGAGCAGAAGACAAGAAGATGGAGGAAGAGGATGAGGAAGATGGGTTGGAACCACCATCGCGACCAGCATCACCCCTTCCTGCTTTCCAGTTGAGCCCTCAGCAGCCGAGGCCAAGCCCCCAACCGCCCCAACGACGGATCACGTTGTCGTCAAACCAACTGAATCCCCCCCAGGTCCAGAAGGTTGTGGTCGAACACGTGATGCGGAACACTGACCTCTTTGCTTCGTCTTTGCCAAAGCTCCGTCCCTTTTCAGAAAAGACGCCAAAGCAGAACCACGAAGCAGACTATGATTCCTGGAGGAGCCAAATAATCATGCTTTCTTCGGACCCCAGCTTATCTCCCTTGCAAGTCACAAGAAAGATTGTGGAGACCCTTCTCTCGCCTGCAGCGGACCTAGTGAAGGGGCTAAGTCCAGACACACTACCACCTGTGTTCCAGAGTGTGCTGGATGCAGCCTATGGCACAGTCCAAGACGGAGAGGAGTTGTTTGCCCAATTCTTGAACACCCTGCAGAGCCCTGGAGAAAGACCCTCTGCCTACTTTCAAAGGCTGCAGTTGGCCCTTAGCTCTGTGGTGACGCAAGGTGGGATCCCTTCATCCGAAGTTGACAAACACCTGCTAAGACAATTTTGCCGTGGGTGCTGGGATAATCCACTGATAACCAAGCTGCAACTAGAGCAACAGAAGACAAATCCACCCCCATTTTCTGACTTGTTGCTTCAGCTAAGGACAGAAGAGGACCGACGACATGCCAAAGAGTCTTTGATGAAGCACCACCTTGGTGTGTCCAAACCAAAAGCTACCATCCAATCCCACAGCGCTTGCTCCTGTGGAAAAGCGTTGACACCCAATGATGAGCTAAAGGAGATGAAGACCCAACTCCAAAGACTCCAAAAGCAAATGTCACAACTTCTGTCTGGCGCAGCAGAGTCTGGATCAACCCCTCGACAAGGCAGACTCAGCCAACCTCCAAAGTTGAACACAAAGCCCAAACCCTGGTACTGCTTCAACTGTGGAGAAGATGGACATGTAGCATCCTCCTGCACCAATAGAGCCAATCCGTCCTTGGTGCATCAGAAGAAAACCCAGCTCCGACAGAAACAACAAGCATGGACATCGAAGAGCCAGTTAAACTGAATTCAGCTTCTGCGGTGGGATGCTCAGAAGCTGCCTTCCCAAACAGTCCCCAAAGATCCTGCACAACTCCCAAGAGGTCTCGTGGGGGTCATTCATATAACTGTCTCCTTGACTCTGGCTCACAAGTTACAACCATACCACACCATTTCTACAACGCTCACCTCTCAGAACACCCAATCTATCTGATAACAGACTTTTTAGAAATAGAGGGTGCCAATGGACAAGCCGTGCCTTACATAGGCTACATTGAATTGAACTTTACGTTTCCAGCTGAGTTCCTTGGTCAACCCATTAATGTTGACACATTGGCACTAGTTGTGCCAGACCAGACTCAGTCAAGTCCTCAGATCCTCATCGGCACAAACTCTCTGGATGTTGCTTTCTCCAAGCATCTAAAGACTAAAAACCGGTTTAAGCCTACCCTTTCCGGTTACTCCACACTCTACCAGATCCTCCAAAGCCGTTTCAACCGCAACTCATCTGACCAAGTTGCATCTGTTACTCTATGTTCTAACCAGCCTCAAACCATCCTAGCCGGCAAAACCACAGTCCTAGAGGGAAGCCTGGTCGCAAGGCTGCAAGGTGAAAAAACAGTAATCATCAAACATCCACAATCCAGCTCACTCCCTGGTGGTCTAACAGTGAAAAGCTGCCTTGTCAATTTGCCACAAAGTAAGCCATGTCTCCTGCCGGTTGTGGTGAGCAACGAATCTGGTCACCCCATCCAGATTCCTGCCAGAGCCATAATCGCAACGGTCAGTTCTTTCCAAACAATAGTCTCCAAAAAGCACACTGCAAAGAAACCAACAACAAAGACTCCAAACCTGCACTACAACTTTGAAGACTCCCCAATTACCTCTGAATGGAAAAAACGGATCATCAAAAAACTTGACAGCATTCCAGAGGTTTTTGCTACCCACAACCTAGACTTTGGCCACACCGACAAAGTGAAACATGAAATAAAACTCTCTGACCCCACTCCGTTCAAACAAAGACCCAGATCCATCCACCCTCAAGACATTGATGCAGTCAGAAACCATCTACAAGACCTTCTCGAATCAGGAGTCATTCGTCCATCCGAGTCACCATTTGCATCCCCAATCGTAGTTGTCAAAAAGAAAGATGGAGGTGTCAGACTTTGCATTGATTACAGGAAACTAAACCTCCAGACAATAAAAGATGCATATGCCCTTCCAAAGCTTGAGGATGCCTTCACTGCTCTATCTGGGTCCAAGTGGTTTTCTGTCCTAGACTTGAAATCTGGATATTATCAGATAGAAATGAAAGAAGAGGACAAGCCCAAGACCGCATTTGTATGCCCACTAGGATTTTGGGAATTCAATAGAATGCCTCAGGGGGTGACAAATGCACCAAGCACCTTCCAAAGGCTTATGGAGAAATGCATGGGGGACCTAAACTTGAAAGAATCACTTGTGTTCATTGATGACATCATTGTGTTTGCATCCACTCTGGAAGAGCATGAAGCCAGACTCATGAGAGTTCTGAACAAACTGAAGGAATTTGGCCTCAAACTCTCATTGGAGAAGTGTGTGTTCTTCCAGGCTGAGGTAAAATACCTTGGACATGTGGTGTCACAAGATGGTGTCAAGACGGATCCTGACAAAATCTCCACCCTCACAAACTGGCCAGTCCCCAAGACACTCAAAGAACTCCGGTCCTTCCTCGGTTTCGCCGGTTACTACCGACGATTTGTAAAGGACTACTCCACCATCACCAAACCACTCCATGACCTGACTGCAGGATACCCACCACTGCAAAAGAAACTGAGACCCTTGATCAAACCCAAATCTTATCTGGACCCAAAAGAACCATTGGGAGGTCGTTGGACTCCATCCTGCCAACAAGCCTTCAAAAAGATCATTGAAAAGCTCACTTCCGCCCCTGTATTGGTGTTTGCAGATCCGCAGGAGCCCTACACTCTGCACACTGATGCCAGTTCCACTGGTTTAGGTGCAGTGTTGTACCAGGAGCATGATGGAAAAAACAGAGTGGTTGCCTACGCCAGCAGAGGACTCACCCGAAGTGAAGCAAGATACCCTGCACACAAGCTGGAATTTCTGGCACTCAAGTGGGCAGTTACAGAGAAACTTCACGACTACCTATACGGTGCACAGTTTACAGTTGTCACAGACAGCAATCCCCTGACATACATATTGACCTCAGCCAAACTTGACGCCACCAGTTATCGGTGGCTCTCTGCTCTGTCAACCGCTATGCCATCACTTACCTTGAACGAGGAGAGACACCACCTCCTGGAGTGAGGGAACAACTTCCTGACCTGCCTTTTCTTCTCCGAGAAGCCAAGAAACTGGAGCTCCACAACACACTTCTGGTGAGACGGAGGCAGGTTGGAAAAGACACAGTTTACCAGCTGGTGCTGCCAGAGGAACACAGAAATGTTGTCATGCATCATCTGCACAACAAAATGGGTCACCTGGGTACCGAAAGGACCCTGGACCTGATCAGCTGTTGCTATTGCTGCTGCTGCTGTGGTGTGCACTCAACCACAGCCTTCCCAGTAACTACAACCTCTTCATAGATACCCCTTGACCACCTCATCGGTGAGTTTTGCGGTCGAGTGTTTAGTTGTTTTTTTATTTTGAAAACCATATCTCTTCAGGCTAAAGTAGCAAAATGCTAGCCACAGGTTTTTTTTCTTTTCAAACATTTCGCTCCTTTACTTGGTTACTTGCTTATTTTGTTTAAATTCATAGCTGAGATTTTCCTTTTATCTTCGTTCAATATTTCATTTTTTTTTAGTAGCCTGTTTTGAATTAATTTCTATACATTTGATGTTGAAATGCGCGCTATTTGAATTTGAAATTAGATTATTTGATTATCTGTTTTTTAATTATCATTGGTGTAATTAAAAAAAACCTACTCATTTAAATGAAATTAAAGTGCACTAGATCTTGAAATGAAACCTTTGAACTAAATTGACTTATTTAATTTTGAACTGGATATTTCATTTTTGTCTTTCTTCAAATGTATATTTGAGTTAGTCTTTTGATTTGTTTAATTATTAGCTTCACAGTGGTTAAACTGTTTGACTCTCATTTTGGTGTTTTCTGACTTATTTTAGGTCAGGTTTTTTGTGTTTGTTTGTTCTTCTGATGACTCCACTTGATGGCGAGCTACCCAACCTGAATCGAGCTGGACCATTACGTTGAATCTACAATAAAGCTCACTGGATTGAGCTCAACACATCATCATCACACCCACTGCAGTGAAATCTCAAGACTTAGGACCTTGGACAATTCAAAAACTTTTCCATCATCCCTCACAACCTTCCTCCTCAGCCTTCAGTTCCTGTTTTGTATTTGTTTTTTTGTTATACTACTATCAATACAATCGATTGGACTTTTACAAGTCTTTGTGTTTTTATTCACACACCTTTGGCTCCTAGAGGTTAAACCTTTCTTCTGTTGATGTCAGTGCCCAATCTAAACAGCGTGTTACATTTGTTTGTAATATTTTTCCAATATATGTCCTAACCTGGAGGAATCTATAAAAGTCCTTATTTTCCAGGCCATGCTCCACTTTCAGAGTTTGGAAATCATTCACAGTCCCTTGACTTAAGAAAAGGCAGTATGCTGTCAGGCCTTGGGCCGCCCATTCTTTGAATCGTGTGTCTAGTTTATTAGGAATAAAGTCTTCCCCCATCTGGCACTACATCTGACCGCCAGAGGGAGCCCTCACCTGAGTATTGACTTTGGCCTCTCTCTCCTCTCTCAGCAGTCTCTCCCTCAACCTGTTCTCCTCAGCTGTTTCCCATCAGCCTCATCACCACCAGCATTTAACCTGCCAGCAGTCAACCCCTCACTGAGAAGTCATTGTACTGCCTGGCATACATCGCTGAGCATGTCTGTGTACTTTATCTCCTGGTTTTGATATTTGCCTGTCTCCTCGGTTTCCTGTCTTGACCTTCGTCTTGACCTTCGCCTGGACCTTGACCACGCCTATGTCTTGCCCTTGTTCATTAAACCATTTGCATTTGGATCCAAACGTCTCAGCCTCTTCGTCACATTATCAAAACAGCACCATCTCAGAATACCGATAGCGTCTTTTAAATTTTTTTTGTGATCACTGTGTACCATATTTTTAGAGAAAGATTGATAAAAGGGTTGTCAAAGTTATTAAGGGAATTCAAGTTTACTTTTTCCCCAATTAATTCTTGTATGAGATAATTTAGTATTGCTGCTTCCTCAATTTCTTTCCACTTAGCAAAATATCTTGAATCACATATACAAACCAGAGGTCTTAATTGTGCTGTTATATAATAATCTTTGAGACAGGGCAGTGCCACTCCACCTTTGTTTTTTGGTAACTGAAGATTCTGGTATGTAATATTTGGTCGTCTACCCACCCAAATAAACCTAGAAATCATTCTATCCCATTCCTGAAACTCTTTGTCAGATATTTCTATGGGAAGAGATTGAAACAAATAGAGCAATTTAGGTAAAATATTCATTTTAACTGTCTGTATTCTAGAGCCAAAGTCCAGTGGGGTTATTAGATTCCATCTTTTATATCTTCTTTGAGTTTATAAGTGGTTGAATATTTACCATGTATAAATTTGTTAAGTTTTGAGGCAAATTTATACCTAAATATCTCATTGTGGTTGCCTCCCATACTACCTCTCAGTCAAGAGCTGCATCAAGTTGGCTGTGTCCACTATGCAGGCTGGATCCCTCATCCTGTAGTGGACATGAGCCACCTTGTCTGTATGCGTCAGGTAGTGAGCGAGGCCAGTTTTTTGCTCATCAGTGAGCCTGGCGTTCCCCTCCGTCTCCATTGCTCGCCGTATCTGCTGGCTGGTGACGTTGGGGCATTTGTAACTGTGAAGTAGAAGGGTCAAATTTGTATTAGGAGACATTGCAGACACTGTGACATAACAAAGATAGGTCGCTAGGGATTGCTCTCACTAGCACTACTTTCACTAGCACATTTGTAGTTGCAGAGTCACTGAGGTACATTTGTAGTAGTATTTAAACTTACTACTCATGCAGCCTCCTGAGGTCGTTCGTGGCACTTCCGACCGGTTTCCCATTTCTGGCCACAAAGAGGTGATCCACGCCAGAGGGGTCGTCGCTGTCATTCTTCTGATGGATGATCTGCAGGCGATAAGAATTTGAAGAAATGAATGAAAGGGCACAGGGGGAAACAGACACGCACACAGTACCACATTTATAGTCGCAAACTTACAGCGTCTTCCTCCTCTGTCAGCGCGAACGGAGCCACCTGGCTGTTTGCTGTCTTATGCGCCTTGACAGCCACAACAGTGCGCCCATTCGTCTGGATCCTCTGAAGCCATTCTGTTACCTGAGGTAAAAAGAGAAAAAAAAAACAGCAAAAATGAATACTCTTGCCAACTGAGCGCAGTGTCTTCTCTCTAATGCCACGTCAATTCTAAATCACTCACTGTCATTCCCTCCACGGCCCCAGGTCGCTGGCAGTGACCCAACAGGAGGAGCGCTTCACAGTAATATCTATACCGCGTCTTCTCCTCCTCTGTCAGGTCATCCGCGTTCAACAGACGTCCAAACATCTCGAGCACGTCCTTTTTGGCCTTTCTCAGACCAAACGGAGCTGTGGGACGGACGTCTTCTCGCCGATGAAATAGTTGTGTCTGAAAATATCAAATGAGAGTGGCATTTACTGACATGAAAGAGGAGAGGAAAGGGTTTTTTCTTCAGT
The DNA here is from genome assembly GCA_003999625.1 of Oryzias javanicus. Lineage (NCBI taxonomy): Eukaryota > Metazoa > Chordata > Actinopteri > Beloniformes > Adrianichthyidae > Oryzias > Oryzias javanicus. The sequence continues at coordinate 4,251,959 of CM012450.1, forward strand.
TCAAAAAGCTCACCTTTTGCTACACAGGTCCTTGCTGTGGGTCTTTGATATGGGCTTCCTCAGCACAGCGAGGAAGTCCATATAGTGTCCACATTTGTTTTTGAACACGTTATCGCTTGCTCCACGCGAAAACTGTAGGAATTTAAGGAACTGCAGCAGGCTCTTGATATAGTTGATTCGGGTGGCAGCCGAAAGTCCAACCCTCCTCAACTGGTCGAAGTAGTCACCCAGCACAGTGGTGTTTTCGATGAAATTGAGGTTAATTTCATCCCCACTGGGCTGGATGTCCCGAGCAGACGAGAAACATTGTCCACCTGCGGACACACGAGGGAGAATGATGGTTTAGTAGTGATAATAAAATACAAACAGGACAACAAAATATTATCCAAAAAGCTCTAAAGTTCGAGAATCCTTTCTGCAGAATCACAGCTTCTGCGGTCAAACATGCTTCACTTCACAGCCGACTACTCAAGAACAAAAAATGCTGAAGTGATGGGTATATATTTATTTTTTAAAGTGTAAATTCGTGGCTTTCTAGAGAGACCTTGCATGATCAGATATCATTTTCTTTTCATTTCTAAAAATTCATCAAAATAGCTCAATTCTCGAGAAAGCTTTCTTCTTGGAGCTGGACGGAGGAGGAGCCATGAAGCTGCTGGAAGTGCTTTCTCACTGAACGTGATTCGCGGGCCCCGCTCCTCTTTCGCCACGTGACAACACGTGATACACAGCCTGCCACTTGTCAAAAAGCATGTTCCTAACGCCGCACGACGATTCCGCGCACGCATCAAACATTCCGCGCGGACAAATCTGACCCTCGCGAGCGCTTTTTCCTCCTCCACGAGCAGAGAAAGTCCTCGCGAGAGAGACTGACTACTTCCGCGTGCGTGAGTGATGCCCGCGAGCGAGCAGAATCTTCAAAGGTGCTTCCACACCGGCCGCATGTCTGCGCGGGTTTATGAACGCACGCTCAGCAGGTGGTATCCACACCGGAGCAGCGCGGTCACGCACGCAGCAGCAGAGAGGAGATTCTTCTTCTATGGTGTTTTTACCATTCATTAGCGGTGCTGCGACTGTGTGTGGAAATATTGAACCGGGTTGAAGACTCAGCGCGCGTTCAGTGCGTGCATGATTTGTGCGTAGAGCTTGAGACCAGATTTAAAAACTTACGTAGCAACGCGCGCTCCAGATGCGGAGGCCAGGAATTCTGGTGTGCAGCGTTTGCATTGAACTTTCAGTGAGCGCGCTGCTCTCAGCTCAGAGATGAAGGAGGTTCTGTAAATACAGACGTTTGAAACTGAATAAAACAGTCCACAGTAAAAATCCACAGTAGTGATGGAATTCTGTCTTTTCTCAGAGATTCAGTTCTTTTGCATTGGTTCATTGTCAATTGAGTTTTAGGTTGTTTTTGCTATATTTAATTTATTATTAACTACTATGTAGGATTATGTACAATATCCATCACTAATGTAAACATGTTTTTATTTGCATTCTCTCCAGGGGGCGCGCCCCACCATTTGAGAAACACTGTCGGTCAATATGTGGTTTCTGCAGTCGTCTGTGTCTGCTGTATGATCATTGTTATTATTTTAATTATTAATGATTGATTTTCTAATTCATTTTTTTAAATTAATTAATTAATTCATTCATTATTTCGTGTTAAAAATAAAGATATTTGAGAACATTGGAATGTTTTATCAGCGATTTTCTTGTGGAAATCCTGATGCGGCCCGGCCTCACCCAGACTCCGCCTCCAGCGGCCCCCGCCTGAATTGAGTTTGAGACCCCTGATTTACAAGCATCTCTTTTAACAATGGCACATAAAGTTCTTCTTCGAGAGCCAAAGTTTATAATCGACTGCTTCCACTCCGTTATCCACAATGTGGTGCCATCTCTTACTGAAAAAGACAGTATACTGGAACTTTATGAGTCTAAAAAGCCAACAAACAAGAAGGTGGCCGAAACAATAAAACCAGCAAGTGATGTCCTTGATCCACAGCAGCAGTCAGCCCTTAACCATCTGTTAAGGTATGTGAGAAACGCTGACCAAACAAAACTGGAGAAATTCTTGCGCTTCTGCACAGGGTCCACAGTTCTTTGCAAGGAAAAAATTGAAGTAACCTTCAATAGGTTGTCTGGTTTAAGTCGAAGACTAGTGGCGCACACCTGTGGTGCTGTCCTTGAATTACCCTGTACATATAGTTCATACCCTGAGTTTCGTGCAGAGCTGGACAACATTCTGTCAGGTGACTGCCACACAATGGATATTCTGTAAAAGACCAGTGAAATCGTGGATATTTTTTCCTGTTTTGTTTTAGTTTTTGGTCTCATGCTCATGGCAAAAACTCCTTTCTAAACTTATATTCAGCAGAATACTCAAAAAGGAATTTTAGACTTCATCCAATGCTATTTTTTCTCATTCTAAGTTCAGAGTAAAGCTATTTCAATATATTTTTTATTCAAGTTGTCAAGTCATGTTTTTCTTACCATGACTCACACTATTTGAATTAATTCTTTATTGTTTGAAAGAGCATTGTGAGATAAAAATTCTAAAAGAAATTACAAATCATACAGAACTACTGTAAATTGTTTTGACTCCTTTTCCTGTGGTTGTTCATTAGAAAAACGTTCTAATGGCTTAAACAGTAAAAATTAGATGTTCCTATTCAAGGATCTGTTCATGTATTTTAACCCTTTTACAGGTATGTTTCTGATCAGTTACAACTGAGTTTGTAATAGAAGTACTTCATTAAAAAAGTACAGTTGGAAAACATTGTTTAATACCTTCTGAGCTTCTGTCTCTCGTTTGCTTTTTGTTTGTATATTGCTGGAAAGAAATTCAAAGAATGTTTTGACAATAAAACTACATTTGGAGCTCATAAGTGCCTTGTGACTTGTACTAAAAATCATTTAGGCTTTTGCAGGGGAACTTTTTTTGGAAGAGTCTGTGCCTTTTTAATGATCTTCAAATATGAATGTGTCTGAAAATAATTATCAATTTCTTCTTGGCTTATGTTTAAAAAAATATTTGTAGAATTAGAGACACAGCACAAAATAAGGCCATCCAGGTAACCTTTAAAGTTGAAAATGTTTTTTTATTCAATGAACAACTTTAATTTGCAGACATATTAAGCTGTATAAAATAATGTCAGTATGAAACCTATCACAAAATAGGATATATCAATAAGTCATCACCACATCCATAACAAAAGCCTTCCCTTTGATTTTACCTTCACTTGGTTAGGATAAATACGGCAGATATTTTATAAAACATCTGTGTTTTAATTGTTCAGGTGAATGCATTGTGAATTGAAATGATATCAAATGTAAACATAGCATAATTAGGACAAACATTAACCACATTTGATCATAAAATGTAAGGAACTTCAAAAGAATTCTGTGATGTGTTTAAAAGTTTCCACATCGAATCATCATAGATTATGTTATGAACCCACACCTAAGTCAGCTACACACAGTGGGATGCAATAATTAGTAGAAGGCCCAGGAGACAAGTTTAAAAGTTTGTTCTGCTTAGCTAAACAAGGCAGCCTCCTGCAGACAACCCAGTGTTTTCCTCTTTAACCTTCGTGCTCTCTTCTGGGGTCCAGTAGACCCCACCCGAAAATTGAGGTGTAAGCCCCTCCAGGACAAAGGTGGACAGGTGGACAAGACTTCAAATCTGTCATTGGACGCCAGTAAAGATCAACAATCATTGAAAAAAAAAAGGTTCAGCGCACTGTCTTGTGGGGTCCAGATGACCCCACTTTTATGTAAACAAGCTTAGGAGAGTGGAGGGGTTACTCTGCATCAGCTTTTTCTGACAGTCAGCTGCCTGGGTGATAGTCCTTCAGTCAGCTGATCTGCTCCAGCTACCCCACCTCTCAGCAGTTCAAGTTGCTGAACATGAGGAAAAGAAAAAACACAAGGAACCAGGAAGAACTGATAGAACATTAAGGATTACAGGGAGGATGTAATCACATTCCTCAAGTGCAAATACAAACTCAAAGCTTGTTGAGCATCATTTGGTAGCTGCAAATCTGACTCAGCCATAAGAACGTTGCACAGGTCGTAAATGTCTGTGTCACATGGCACTGTTGGTCAAAATGTGCAGTTGGCGTGACACAGCTGAACGTCAGCATCATCCACTGGAGAAATGCAGTTGTTAGTTGAGTAGAGTTCTGGAAACATGTACATGACTTTGGGTCGACCACTTGGTACTCTGTCATTCTTGGATGGTCGAATGATGTGTGAATCCCAAACGCTGATTGTCTTGTCCAGCTCATCCTGGGGAAAATAACACAAAGAACTGAATCAACAAATGAAATCAGACGTATAACTTTTTACATCAGTTCGTGTGTGTGTGTGTGTTTAAATCGAAAAATTATGTAGTGAATGTGTAACAAGTGTAAATATTATAGATAAATTTTGTAAACCTTGTGGTGGAACGATGTACCTGCACTGCAGTATAAAAACAAAGGATTGTGTGAAATTTTCAGATGAAAGCGGAGATTTGGTGGCATTTAATTGCAACTTGCTGATCATTAGATTGGCAGTTGCAGCGGTTTAACTATTAACTTCTTTCTTCAGTAAAAGCTACTGCGCTCGTGACGGATCAGCTGATGTCCCTTGTGTTTATTTCTGGCATTGCAGAATAAAACCTCCTAAATTCGCCTTGGACTCTCGTTTGGTTAAAGAAAAAGAAGAAACAACGCAGAGGCTACATATGCATTGTAATAACAAATGCCTATGACATTTAAATTATTGTAAGTCTTGAAGTAAAATTCTTTTTTTAAAAACGTTAGTAAAGTTTGTCCCTTTTTGTTATTCCCAAACTGTTTGAAGTTAATTTACACTTGAAGTTAATTTTTCAAACTCTTGAAGATAAGAAATGAAAATGTAATATTAAGACAGTGTTCCCTCGTTTATTGCAGGGGATACATTCCACAAATAACCTGCTTTAGGTAAAATCCCCAATTTAGGAGTACAGATGTTTTATGGCTTTGAAAAACCTGTCGCAACACATTGCATACACTTTTCAAAAATATTATGGAGCTCCAGAAATTATCTAGAGAGGGATCTCCTGAACAACCAGACCAGGAAGCTACACCAGATAGTGTATTTTATTTACAGATTTTTCTTTTTTTACATTACTTTTTCAATTACATTTTGCAGTCAATTCCTATAGTTGAAAAGTAAACACGCAATATACTGAGAGTTTTAGGACCTGAATGAATTTAAAAAACACACACACACACAATAATGAAAACGCGCAAACGAATCCTGGTCTGGCCTTTCTTTCGATGTGGTATCGGTTCTTTTTTTAATCAGACAAAAATTTGGTTCTCTCTGAGATTTCTCTGTCTGAATGTGAAAAGTGCCAAAAGCGGAACAAGTGAACCAAAACGGCCACCGTAATCGTCAGTCACGTGATGTAAACACGCAAGGAATGAGGCGATAAGTCAGCTGCAGACAAATGTAGAGGATGGATTGTCGAGTTATCCAAAAAGAAATCATGGGTCTATTTAATTACCTGTTAGAGCGTTAAGTTTAACACCACGAAAACACGTATTACTGGCTTTTCAATGTTTCTTTACAAGGCATGTACACAGGGCGCTGCCGTGACGTCATTACAAAACGTACTGCAGTTCCTTAACACAATTATTTTAAAAACAATGCCATAACGCATTAACCACGACACCCAGAAACTAATTGAAATATAGTCTTGTGAATTTGGGCTCAATAAAACAACTTTTAAATCGATACACATTGTTTCTCTTTGTTTTCCCAACGATCTACGTGTCATAAACACTTATTAGCGTAGCTTACCTAGTAGTCATCCTGGTAAACCGTAGCCCCCCCAATCTCTTTCTGTTTGTCTTGACCCACCCCCTTAGCAGCTGGCCAATGACTAAAGAGATCTTTAGTCACAAAGAATTGTTTACAACGTTTGGTCAGACAGAAATTTCCGGTTAGGTGCTGCTAGTACAGAGCAAAAGCAATTTTCAAGTCTCGATCCGGAACAACTAAATTGAGTCAATCCGAACCTTTGGACTTTCCCAGTCTGAATACACCCGACCCCACACCCACTCGAATTTGTCGAACCCAATCCCCATTCATCCCAAATGATAATTGTAGTCCACAAATTTAAAATAAAAGTCTGGCAATTGGGCGGAAAACCGACCAATCTGGCAACCATGTAGGGCGCAGAACTGGATGCACTTTAGGAGAGGAGAAAAAAAAAAAAAAGGGGGGGGGGGGTGCAGGGAACACATACATACACCATTCATAATATGACATTCACAATTCGTCCTTACCTGGATTATTCCCATGAAGCAAAACTGGATCAGATTTTTGTCCAAATATTCACCATTGAACAAACCGCGGTCCTTCAGATCGATGAGCATTGATATGTAGTATTCCATTGATTCCTTTCTGAGGAAACCCCACCAGCTCTCTATTCTTTGATTGAATGTACTTGCCCCCTCAATGTAGCTGTCAATAGCAGAGCCATCATGAATATTCCGACGCAGAAAACGCTGAAACTCTCCAATCCGGATGTTTTCTGTGCCTCGGTCACCTCTGACAATCCGCGGACAGCCGTCTGACCTCTCGACTGCATTTATGTAATAGCCTCCGATGATTTTTGGGTCGCTGCTTGTCTTAAATGTGTTTATCCATATTATTTTCCGTGAAAATCCATCAATGCAGCCATTAATGCAGATCCCGAAGGGTTTCAGTTTGTCGTAGGAATCCAAATGCCAGATATAATTTGGACCCTTTGCGAAGTAACTGCAGCGGTGCAAACGTCTGGCTCTTCGGAGTTCAACACCCTGTGGGTCAAGTTCTTGCAGAATCAGACGGACATGTTCCTTCCTTACATGCAGACCATTTTCAACGCACTTTGCATGCATCCACCGATACCCATGGAGTTTACCGGATGATCTTAATTCCTCCAGAATAAAAGCGGTAACCTGATCCAGGCTGGTGTATCCTTTGCGCCGAAACAAACCACATGACTTTAAAATACGTTTTAGGTGACGTTCAGAGATAATATAATTGTGACGGCGGACAAGCTGCAATGTCTTTGTAAGGGATTCCGAAGTTAAAGTAAAATTCAATCAGCCCACTTAAAGTCATCGTGAGAAGGTTTCTTGAAGCAAATGAAGGGAAATGGCGTGGCCACGAGTTAGAATTTTTTTTTTTTTTTTCGATGTCCCTTTAGGGGCTCCAGTATGTCGTGGCCACGAGTTAGAATTTTTTTTTTTTTTTTACTTTATTATTATTTTTTTTTTGTTCGGAGTAGACCTTTTCCATTGAACTTCACAAAGTGTTTCCCAGCTCTGAGTGAATGTCAGGTTACATTCCTTTTCCCATTTCTGTTTTGCATTACAAGACAGATATTTTAATCGCTGCAAACCATTATACAATCTAGAGATCGTTTTTGCTTGTTATTCTTAGTATATGCTTCCATGAACACTTTTATTAGTGTACAGTCTTGATACTTTTTTTTGTTTGTTTGTAATATTTTTCCAATATATGTCCTAACCTGGAGGAATCTATAAAAGTCCTTATTTTCCAGGCCATGCTCCACTTTCAGAGTTTGGAAATCTTTCACAGTCCCTTAACTTAAGAAAAGGCAGTATGCTGTCAGGCCTTGGGCCGCCCATTCTTTGAATCGTGTGTCTAGTTTATTAGGTATAAAGTCTTTATCTGTCAGGATTCCCCATCTGGCACTACATCTGCGCAGAGGGAGCCCTCACCTGAGTATTGACTTTGGCCTCTCTCTCCTCTCTCAGCAGTCTCTCCCTCAACCTGTTCTCCTCAGCTGTTTCCCATCAGCCTCATCACCACCAGCATTTAACCTGCCAGCAGTCAACCCCTCACTGAGAAGTCATTGTACTGCCTGGCATACATCTGAGCATTTCTGTGTACTTTATCTCCTGGTTTTGATATTTGCCTGTCTCCTCGGTTTCCTGCTTGCTCTGTCTTGACCTTCGCCTGGACCTTGACCACGCCTATGTCTGCCCTTGTTCATTAAACCATTTGGCATTTGGATCAAACTGTCTCAGCCTCTTCGTCACATTATCAAAACAAGCACCATCTCAGAATACCGAGAGTAGTTCTTTTAAAATTTTTGTGATACCACTGTGGTACCATATTTTTAGAGAAAGCATGATAAAAGGTTGTCAAAGTTATTAAGGGAATTCCAAGTTTTACTTTCCCAATTATTCGCTTGTATGAAAGATAATTTAGTATTGCGTGCTTCCTCCCAATTTCTTTCCACTTAGCAAAATAATCTTGAATCACATATACAAACCAGAAGGGTTCTTAATTGTGGGTAAATTATAATAATCTTTAGACAGGGCAGTGCCACTCCACCTTTGTTTTTGGTAACTGAAGATCTTGTGTGTAATATTTGGTCGTCTACCCACCCCAAATAAAACCTAGAAATCATTCTATCCCATTCCTGAAACTCTTTGTCAGATATTTCTATGGGAAGAGATTGGAAACAAATGAGCAATTTAGGAAAATATTCATTTTAACTGTCTGTATTCTAGAGCCAAAGTCCAGTGGGTTATTAGATTCCATCTTTTATATCTTCTTTGAGTTTATAAGTGGCTAATATTTACCATGTATAAATTTGTTAAGTTTTGAGGCAATATCTCATTGTGGTTGCCTCCCATACTACCTCTCAGTCAAGAGCTGCATCAAGTTGGCTTGTCCACTATGCAGGCTGGATCCCTCATCCTGTATGGACTGAGCCACCTTGTCTGTATGCGCCAGGTAGTGAGCGAGGCCAGTTTTTTTGCTCATCAGTAAGCCTGGCGTTCCCCTCCGTCTCCATTGCTCGCCGTATCTGCTGGCTGGTGACGTTGGGGCATTTGTTAACTGTGAAGTAGAAGGGTCAAATTTGTATTAGGAGACATTGCAGACACGTGACATCACAAAGACAGGTCGCTAGGGATTGCTCTCACTAGCACTACTTTCACTAGCACATTTGTAGTTGCAGAGTCACTGAGGTACATTTGTAGTAGTATTTAAACTTACTACTCATGCAGCCTCCTGAGGTCGTTCGTGGCACTTCCGACCGGTTTCCCATTTCTGGCCACAAAGAGGTGATCCACGCCAGAGGTCGTCGCTGTCATTCTTCAGATGACCCGGCCTCACGGACAGGTAATACTGATGGATGATCTGCAGGCGATAAGAATTTGAAGAAATGAATGAAAGGGCACAGGGAAAACACGCACCACAGTACCACATTTATAGTCGCAAACTTACAGCGTCTTCCTCCTCTGTCAGCGGCAACGGAGCCACCTGGCTGTTTGCTGTCTTATGCGCCTTGACAACCACAACAGTGCGCCCATTCGTCTGGATCCTCTGAAGCCATTCTTTACTTGAGGTAAAAAGAAAAAAAAAACAGCAAAAATGAATACTCTTGCCAACTGAGCGCAGTGTCTTCTCTCTAATGCTACGTCAATTCTAAATCACTCACTGTCAGTCCCTCCACGGCCCCGGTCGCTGGCAGTGACCCAACAGAGGAGCGCTTCACAGTAATATCTATACCGTGTCTTCTCCTCCTCTGTCAGGTCATCCGCGTTCAACAGACGTCCAAACATCTCGAGCACGTCCTTTTTGGCCTTCTCAGGACCAAACGGAGCGTGTGGACGGACGTCTTCTCGCCGATGAAAATAGTTGTGTCTGAAAATATCAAATGAGAGTGGCATTTACTGACATGAAAGAGGAGAGGAAGGGTTTTTCTTCAGTTCAAAAAGCTCACTTTTGCTACACAGGTCCTTGCTGTGGGTCTTTGATATGGGCTTCCTCAGCACAGCGAGGAAGTCCATATAGTGTCCACATTTGTTTTGAACACGTTATCGCTTGCTCCACGCGGAAAACTGTAGGAATTTAAGGAACTGCAGCAGGCTCTTGATATAGTTGATTCGGGTGGCAGCCGAAAGTCCAACCCTCCTCAACTGGTCGAAGTAGTCACCCAGCACAGTGGTGTTTTCGATTAAATTGAGGTTAATTTCATCCCACTGGGCTGATGTCCCGGAGCACACGAGAAACATTGTCCACCTGCGGACACACGAGGAGAATGATGGTTTAGTAGTGATAATAATACAAACAGGACAACAAAATATTATCCAAAAAAGCTCTAAAGTTCGAGAAAGCTTTCTGCAGAATCACAGCTTCTGCGTCAAACATGCTTCACTCCACAGCCGACTACTCAAGAACAAAAAATGCTGAAGTGATATATTTTTATTTTAAAGTGTAAATTCGTGGCTTCTAGGAGACCTTGCATGATCAGATATCATTTTCCTTTCATTTCTAAAAATTCATCAAAATAGCTCAATTATCGAGAAACCTTTCTTCTGCACAGCTTCTGCGGTCAAACATGCTTTACTTTACAGCGAACTACTCAGGAGTAGGGTTGTGCACCGAAGTTCGGTTCCAAGTAGAAACCGTTATGATTTGCGCGGTTCTACCGAAACGAAAGATGCGGCTGCAAACGGTGCCGGATTTCGGTTCCAAATTTCATTGAAGTTTCATTTGTCTGTGGACATGTCAATCACTTGTATACTCCCTTCTGATTTTTTACGATTTCAGCCTATCTATTTACTTCTTGTTGTTGCGAGATGAGTGTGTGCTCCAACTTCTGCATCTCAGCTTGTTACGAAGCTGGGGGGGCGTGTGCATGTGAGGAGCAGCGCGCTCGGCTTCGCATGCTCCAAAGAATCTCATGATCCAAAGAAGGGAAGTGAACCCGGAGGAAAGCAACCTTCGGCCCTGGAGAAGATCTCCCTGCTCCTCGACTACGGTTGAGGGGGAAACAGAGCAGGAACGGTTCAACATTGTGTTCGGGCGGGCTCATATAAAACCGCAACAGCGAAAGGGCGCGCATCTAAAATGCAATTTTAAACAACGCTGGAGCCCCATCCCAAAATGAAACAATGAATCGTTTCCTCCTTGTTGGGCTGCCTGCTAATAGCAGAAAGCTCGGCTCGGCTCCGCCCACCACCACAGCGGTCGTCATCTGCAGCCGTGTGATTGACATTTATCTTCCGCCTTATTTTATTGAAATAAAATATTGCTGTTGCCCAAAAACAACTGCAAATAAATGCCACATTCCTAATTTAATTTAATAAAATGTCAGGCTAAAATTTCAAGGACGTTTAAGTTAATTTAAGACGGAGTTTTATATTATGCTTTATAATACGTGCGCACAGCTGCACGGCAGGAGGGAGTCTGCGCTTGTTTGAAGCCGTTCTGCTTTGGATTTAGGAAGATAAAGGCATTATTTTTATTACTGAAGTACCGCAATAAGCACCGAAGGGAACGACCGAGACCGAAACCAAAGAACCGCGGAGCACCGGAACCGCATCAGATCCCATCGGTGCCCAACCCTACTCAGGATAGAAAATGCTGCAGTGATGAGTCTATTTTTCAGTCTATTTTTTATCTGTTATATTTAACCACTTCCATCCTTGAATGAAATAGGGAAAAATTACCTCCTGCTTGCAGTTTGGGATCTGCATCACGTTGCCCAAGTGGTGTTTGAATTCCACAGTTCTGTACTGTGAAATCAGAATACTAAAGGAGACATTTTTAAGCAGTCATGGTTCAAAATGGGAAGATGGTCTATAATAGTGTATTCTGGTCTAATCTGGGCTTTTAGCATGTTAGGCCTGTGTGTCTACTCGAGTCGGGTTGGGTTCGGGTTGGGACGCATAGGCCTAACCTGTTTCAGCAGCTGTTTATATGCTGCTGAAATGCACTACAGAAGTTAAAACCTCAGAGCAGCTATTCTAACTACAGCAGCTGCTTTTGATATAAAACAGCTGACCCCCACTATGGGACTGGGTCGGGGGGTTAGTGGCAAATTTTAGTTATTTTTCAGTGATCTGTGGATAAATTATTTTCATTTGTGTTGTTGTTGTTCTTTTTTAGTTTGTTTGCTTGAAGTTTAAACTGATTAAAAAAAACAAGTTTTGGTGAAAATGTGCGCAAAAATGTTTACATACATGACACAACCTGTATTTTAATTTTTTAGTTTATGTTTTCTTTCTTGTGTTTTCACTGTTTCACGCTCCTGTTCTCGGCTCCTGTCAGGTGGAGATGGTTTGCATCAGAATGATCGATGGGATCCAGCAAAATTAGTTAGGATTCAATAAATGATTGAGCTGACTTGAACATTGTTCCTGAATCCTCTCTCCATCTCAGAGATGTCCTTCGTCCTGCATCCTGTTCTGGTTGAGAGCAGAACATCAGAGAGCTGCTGTCAGCCTTCCTCTGACCTCCACAGAGACTTTACCAGCAAAAGATCCACATGAAGAATCCACAAGCAACATCAGAGCTGCTCCACTGCTGATCTCAGAGACTGTCTGTCTTTCTCCTGCAGACTCAGCTCTCTTCTCCAACTCACGGTAATAATCTTCCTCTTGCTGTTTTCTAGATTTCAATGGAGAAGATGAACATGAGTGCATGTGTCAGATCAGTCAACATCTGCTTTGGTTTCAGGTCTTCCTCACAGCTGAGACCTTCTCTCCTGAACTGTCACAACTGTCAGAGAACTGGGAGTCAAGCAGTGTTGGACTCGAGGAGAGGATGAGACTGGCAGCAGCACAGACTGAGGCTGAGAGACCTCACATGACCTTTTACTGAAGGCTCTCACATTGACCTTTGATGCTTCAATTTGGAATGATTGAAGATGTATTTCTTTCTTGTGAACAGCTCCATCTCTGAGAGTGACGACGCTGCTGGGCGGACTGACCATGGAACAGGAGCAGAGAAAGGAAATGCGGCTTAATAGTTTTAATAAAACAAAAGACACCTCACAAGAGAGGAACTGCAAAAGAAGAAAAAGGCATAAAAAACTAAAAGAAACTAAAAAAAAACACCTTAAATGATGATGATGAACTCAGGAATAGAAAATGCTGTGCAGTGATGAGTCTATTTTTATCTGTTATATTTAACCACTTCCATCCTTGAATGAAATAGGAAAAATTACCTCCTGCTTGCAGTTTGGGATCTGCATCACGTTGCCCAAGTGGTGTTTGAATTCCAGCAACAGGGGATTCTCGGGTGAGATTTGGCATACTAGATTCCTCCTCTGCATCAGCACCCTCACGGTGGTGGAGAATTTAGGGGTTGGCCTGAAAACCAAACTACATTAGTTTAACCAGACACACGAGAAAAACCTTTTTCAAGTTTGCATTTCTTGTGCTGTTTGGTTTGCTGTTAAATGTACTAACCGTTGCCACGTGGCGTCCACCTCTGGTTGATCAGCGTTCTCCTCAGAATCAGACCGAGCAGGTGAAGCAGCAGAGGTTGTCGCAGACGGCCCAGCATCAGGAGGAGACTCTGCCTGGAGCAAGGTTGGCTCAGGGTCAGCCTCTTCGAAGGCAGCCCTGACACGTTTTGGACCAGAAACTCTTTTTTAGCTGGACCAGCAGAGGGGTTTGGTAGCAGCTGAGGACACAGCTACATATGTCCTTGAAGTCCCACGTCTGCCCTCACACATCCACTGCCTGCAGGACTCTTTTGCTCTTTGGAGCTCGCTGCACGCTCCTCTGGTGTTCTGTCTTTCATGCAGAGATCGTTTGAGTGAGCGAGCTAAGGGCTTCAGAAGGCTTGAAGCAGAGCAGACAGTGGATGATACGACGGTCTGGCTTTCTAAAGGACAGAAATGAAAAAAAACAAAACATGTTTAGAATATCTAGATAAGAACGAACTGATTCTGCAAAGAATGACTAAAAGTGTGTCTTTAAATCACCTTCACAGTCACTTACGTCTTGCTGTCAAGTCGTTTCCATTACTCTGATTTGTCTGACTTTGATCGGCTTCCTTTCCATTCCCGAGTTCCACTCAGCCTCGGTTCTTTTACATGTTCTTATTTGATTGTAGATGGTCCACTTGCATGAAATGCTTTAAAAAGCAGGTGATATACCTGAGCAGTTGGAAACTAGAGATGTCCAGCTCGACACGCCTACTCGACACGGCATCATCGATCCTTTTAACCGGAAGTGTCGCTCAGTAGCGTTTCGGGTAGACTGCAAATCACGTGATCGGTGGAACCGGCCTCGTTGCGTCACACCACGTGTCGAGCGCATCGAGTGTCTCTCACTGGTCAGGCTGTATGGCGCGAAATTTGAACAGAATGGGTGCGGCCCCCTTTACACAGGCTTTATAATGAACCAAACATTGTTGTCAGTGTGGGTTTATTGAGAGGTGGAGAATATAATTGTTGGCAATTGTGTATTCAAGTGCTCATGTATAGATTTAGGTTTAGTTTATATTTGGCTTGTTATTCTTAGCATAGAGTTTAGTTATTATTAATTCAGGTTACTTCAGTTTAGTGTAGATTAGAATAGTTGACATCATTATGCTATAGATTAGCTTATCTTAAATTAATTTAGTTTAGTTGTAAAGTGAATATTCAGTGCATATTATATTGGCAACATTTATTAACACATACACACATCATATATACATTGTAAACATATATACTAGCAAAGATATTGAGATATGGGAGGGCAAGATTATTAGTCGAATATAAGAAAGCTCGGAAAGACAGTGACACTGATTTAATAATCCCAGAAGAAGAGAGTGAGTCATGATCAGGATCAGGAGCTGACGCAGCAGCAACACCTCTTCAATGCTGCGTCATTTGCGGGCTGTACACCCAGAGGTCTTGCCTGCCACACCAACAACCAGTGCAGCAGCTGCTGTACCAGCAGTCCAACAAGGTATGCTTAGTAAAATGTGTTGGAGCACAGACACAGTATTAGACTTTAACTCTTAAGTGTTGTTTTTTAAGGCCGGCAATCTGAGTTGGATGAAGCACTTGTGAACATGGTTGTATTGGATGCGCAGCCTTTCAGTGTGGTGGACGACAAAGGCTTCAGGGCCTTTGTCCAGAAGCTTGACCCCTCATATGTTCTGCCTTCTCGCCAAGCTTTAAAATCCATGGTTGACAAAAAATATGAAGATGCCAAAATTAAGTCAGCAAAAGAGCTGGAGAAGGTAGAGGCCATTAGTGTGACTGCTGACATGTGGACATCTGTCAACATGGACTCTTATCTTGGCATCACTTGCCACTTCATAAATGAGAAAATGGAGCTTGCGAGTGTATTGCTAGGTGTAGAACATTTTACACACGCCCACACAGCAGAAAATTTGAGGGATGCTATAGAGCTGCAACTGCATTCATGGGGTTTGAGGCAAAAAGTGCACTGTTTAATTACTGACAATGCAAGCAACATGATTTTGTGTGCTAAGTTGTTAAATGTGAGGCATATTCCATGTTTCGCACACAGTTTAAACCTCATTGTAAAAAAAGGTCTGGAACAAACTCCTTTCCTCAGTGACATAAGATTGAGGGCTCGCAAAATAGTCACTTTCTTTAAGACCAGTGTGAAGGCAAAAGATAAACTTACAGAAGTACAAAGGAACCTGCAAATGGTGTGCCACAAACTGCTGCAGGAAGTCGAAACTCGATGGAACTCAACATACTTGATGCTACAAAGATTATTTGAGGAACGTGAATCGGTCAATGCAGCTTTGGCGTCCCTAAAAACAGACATAACTCCCCTCTCATCCATGGAATATGACTGCATTCATGAATGTCTGGGAGTGCTTGCACCATTTCAACAAGCCACCACAGAGTTATCTGCGGAAAAAACAGTTTCAGGATCAAAGGTCATCCCTATCATTAGAATGGTTCAATACAAGCTGACATCCAAGGCAACGGGGCTGAAAACTGAGACTGCTGTCATGCTTTGCCAAAATCTCCAACACCTGCTGTCCACACGGTGCAATGTGGAAACAATTCGAGTTCTCGCCATGTCTACTCTCCTGGACCCTCGTTTCAAGACTTTAGGTTTTGGAAATCAAAGCCATGCACAGGAGGCTGTGAACAAACTCACAGCTGAATGTGCACATGCTGCAAGAGTGGAGGGAGCTGAGCCATCAACATCACAGGTACTTTAATATGGGTTCATTGTGTCTTTATTTAATTTACATGAATGTGAAATTTGATGTCATGATCCTCCTTAGTCATCTGCACTGGAACAACCTGAGACTGGGACAGGAGCTGAGGACAACCTGTGGGAACTGTTGGACAGCAGAGTTGGTAAGTATTACAAGAGTAATGTTTTTCTTTTGTGAAAATGGCTGAATTGTGTCTTTCCTTTCAGGTGCAACTCAAAAAACACAAAACTGTACGGCGACCGCAACAGTGGAAGTGCAACGGTACATGTCAACATGTCAACTATCTACCCCCAACTATACCGTCTGGTCAAAAAATATCTCCACATGCCTGCAACATCTGTGCCATGTGAACGGGTCTTCTCCAAAGCTGGAGAGGTAGTGAGCCAAAAGAGAAGCAGATTGAAGCCAAACACTGTTGAAAAGATTCTTTTCTTGAATAAAAATCTTTAATAAAAAACATCAAGTCATTTATTTTTATGGAAGTAAAAATGTTGCACAAGCATCAGCCTACATATAATGCCCTTATTGCTATCAAACACATTTGCCACGTTAAATAGCTATCAAACTATCTTCCAGATACAATTGTAATTACACATGCATTGATCATGCATTTAATAAACAATAAAAATCGCCTAAGCTTTAACCCTGAAGAACTTCCGGGGTCAAATTTGGCACCTTTTATTCATTAATTTATTTTCTTTTTTTAACTGTCTTGTATTTTCTTCCCTTTATTTATTTGGTAGCCACTGTAATGGGTGCTACCTAAAATTAACAAGCAACAAAATACAAAGAAAAATTGTCGAGTTAATTTTGAAGGCTGACAATAAGATTGTTTCATGAGTTTTGCATGTTTTAAAATCTTGAAATCATGAGTTTATGACAGCATGGGCGCTTGGATGTTTTAATTTCTGACAACCAGCAGATGTCACTGTTTCTAGCTGAAATGATTCGAGCACAGTGCCGATCCCGGCTCAGTTGTGTCGGAGTTGGTCAGAGCTTCACGAGGCGTCGATTTGGCCATCTCTATGGAAAACTGGCAGCCATTTGGGCAGCTGATGTGCCCAGAGTTCTCTCCACAGACAACACCATTGCTTTTATGCCTCAGAGCAGAAGAGCCTCCCTGATTGCTCATTTTCTCCACCTGCTCACACACCTGGTCACACTCCTTCCAATCAAGGAGCAGTGTCTCAGTATCTCAGGGGAGGAGGGGGAGTGACGCAACACTTGCCGAATTGTAGTTTAATTTCCTGTCTTAGATTGTTCAAAAATCTAAATACAGATTTGAATAATCCTTCAATATTGGAGGTTCTATTGAAAATAAGAACCTTTATTTGAGCAGATATTATTGTAATGAGTTCTATTTTGTTTGATATTACTTAAACGTGTTTTAAGTGTGATCAATACAAAAACTGATGCAAATTTATGTTTCCACACATAATAGGCACATCACGGATGTACACTGCTGCATGTTGGCTGTGTGTGTTTTAACTGCAACCACGAATAAATGTAGTTGTTGTAATAAGAAGTATTTGTTGTTTTTCAGGTTATCTGAAGGGGTAATTGTAAAAATAGAAATGTTTTTAGAAAGTGTGTATTCGCACGTAATTTTGGAAAACCATGTGTCCAGTGTTAAACTTTGTTCTTAGTCGCTCAGACCCAGAGGAAATGGGTTAAGGTTAGGATTATGGTTCCGGTTCCTGAGGTCGGCTGTCTCTGCAGCTCACGGCTCCACCAGGGGATGAGTCAAATGTGGAGAACACATTTACACATTTAGGAGCGGGACAGTTAATGGGACTTTAACTTTAAGTTTCATTTTAAATACGTGCGTCCAACAAAAACATACAGCCTTGGACACACTTAGAATATGTGCAGACAATGCAGCAATGAGATCTTGGCTGCATGTATTCCATGTGTTCAATATCAATTTCTATAATTTTCTATGCTGGTAACACGTAAATACGTGGGAATAACATCAGTCTTTTTAAAATATAACCAATTTTTTACAATAAAATGCCGCGATTGACAAATGTGATCATGTTTTTGTATCTAAACAAACTGTAGGCTATACATACAATCACAACACGCACGTGCGTGCGCGACCACACACACACACAGATCAACGTAGGAGCAGACTCCGCTGCGGGGCGCCGGGGCGGGTTTAGGGGGTAAACAACAACAGAGAGGCAGAGAGCAGAGACATGGGGTAATAGTTTTAGTTTACGAATTTACTCACGCACACACATGCGAGCGCGTGCGCACAGACACAAACAAAACAGACACAGACGCGCATACAGTGAGCGGGCTCCGGAGCGGGTGGGCGGGGCTGGATTTTGGGTGTAAAACAGCAGAGAGGAGTTCCTCTTAGCAGAAACACGGGGTAATATCTTTAGGTTATTAACTTATGATGGCAAAAACAACAAAATCTCCCGCTGAAGTGCCTGTGGACCGCCGCGGGAAAATGCGCGTCTGGTCTGTAAACCACAGAGCGGGGGGGAAGCCGCGCGCACTCGGCTTCGCGGTGCTTCTGGGTCCAGTGTGAACCCGGCGTGACGCTTACTGCCACCAAGTGGTAGGAGGCTGCATTCAGGTCCCGCGGCCCTCAGGTTCAGAACTTATTTTTTTCCGCGGCCCACCAGAGGGCGCTCGCGGACCGAGATTCGGCCGCGGCCCCATGGTTAAGAAACACTGGTCTAGAGGGTATGTACGGCTGGGGCCCGTTTCAAGAAGCAGGTTTTGTTGGAACTCTGAGTTCATGAACTCCAAATTCAGCAAAACTCTGAGTTTTCGGTTTCAGAAAGAGAGATAACTCAAACCCGTGAAAGTGGGTGAAACCAAGCCCGTTTCAAGAAGCGGGTTCAGCTTAACTCAGAATCAATCACTGTGGCAACTGAGTCTGTGAACGAAACCTGGTCTAGAGCAAGTTTTCTTCAGGAAACTTAGAGTTCTCTGTGGTCTCCGCCCCTTTTTAAAGTGAAGGATGTTCAAATCTGAGTTCTTCATTAACATTTAGAGAACATTCACATAAGAGACATTGCATTTCCACGACGCAGAAACCAAAATGACATGTCCATTCATAGAGGATCATGTAGAAAGGAGGCGGGGTTAATCCAAAGGAAATGTTATTTATGTCGGGAGAGGATTTGAGGACACGAGTTGATTGATGCAGTTTCCCTGATTCATTTTTATTTTAGTGACCATTATAAATAGTGAGTTTTTCCAGGGATTTACTATTAAAAATAAAGAGTTTTATTTTCATCATTTGAAACCCTTAACAATAGAAATCATTAAATTTCAAACACCAGCAAATGATTTCAACTCCGAACTAAGATATGTACGGTAAGTATTGGCTCAGTTGTCAGCAACGCTGCCTCCAACTACGACATTTCAAGTTCGATTCCTAGCTTCGGCATTTAATATTTATGGAAAAAAAACCTTTTCAGCGAATATTTTTTAAGTCTTGAGAATTACATTTAAATAAGTGTTTATTTTAACATATTCCAGGCAGCTACAGTGTTTCGTTTTAGCGTGCAGTGATATCCGTGTGTGTATGTGGTGGTGGGGGTGGGGGGTTGAAGAAAACGGTCATTCATGCGATTACGGAGATGACTGGTTGAACAGATCAAGAACAAGTGACAAGTGACAGAATAACCTTCCTGATATTATTTATTCATTATTTGAAATTATTCAGATGTAGACGTATGCATTAACTCTGCAGATGTTTTCTCTCTGTTTTACCGCTGCAGCTGGGTTTATTATCTTGTGAAAAATCTTCTTGTAGTCGGCATATGCTTGTAGGAACTTATGCTTGTAGGAACATATGCTTGTAGGAACTTATCCATTTCCATCGCCGGAAGTCTCAGGCATTTGTTCACGTTTCCATGGTGACTCGTGCTGTCTTTGCTCCATTGATCAGTGCTTTTAATCCTTGCGACGCTCGCACCTGATTCTGGTTCCAACAACTTCAAGTTGATTGAATCAAACATTTTCAGCTGTTCTGAAACCGAAAACTCTAAGTTCGTGAATTTTGAGTCCAGTGACTCTAAGTTCAGGTTTCAACTCTAAATTTGTTGAATCTGCTTCTTGAAACGGGCCCCAGATCACCTCTGCCACCACAGACAAACACACTCTACTAGACCTGGTGTTCATCTCCCAGCCCCACAGATGTCTTCATGCAGGTGTCATGAGGTCTTACTACAGTTACCATAACCCTGTTTACTGTCTTCTGTCTTTCAGTGATTCATGAGCAAGTTGGGTAAGTCTGGTCTAGATCCAATGATTTCAGGTTGTGTTTCAGATCATGGTGTTTTCAGTCAAAAGTGTTTTTGGTAGTATCTGAGTATCTGAGATCATGGTTTTAAATATCATGTTATTGAGATCAACGCTTTCTATAGATTTGCACGTATATTTTTGAGATTTGGTAAGTCTGTTTTGGACGTGAGCATGCTGTAGTATCGCGAGACTGACGAGACAGGTGTGGTGAGTAAACTTGGCGGCGCGTGAGTAGCTAAACAAACATTTCTAGCTCTTTCATTATACCGCCATATAAACATTATCCAATCATCTAACACAAATTTGGAAAAGATTAATAAGCTTTTTGACAGCCTGGAGGACCTGGAGAACTACATCGACGAGTGCTTTGATACCTTGGTCATGGGGAAAACAACCACCACCACTCCCTCCACAAGCGTAACCGTCCTGCAGATTCTCCCGGGGCCGCCTCCTCTCCAGGCAGTGGAATCAGCGACGCTCTTGATTCCATAGATAAGAAGCTCTCCAGCCTCGATGGCCGCCTCAACCTGCTGGAGATCCTTCACAAAGAGTTCCAGGGCTTGCGGCAGTCTCTGGAGTTCAGCCAGCAGCAGGTGCAGGAGTTAGCCGCGGAGAACCAGAGCCTCAGGGAGTCAGTGAAGGTCCTTACATCCGACACCGCTCGGCTCTCCGAGGAGAACCGAGCCATGAAGGAAACCCTCCTGGATCTTCAGGCGCGGAGCATGAGGGACAACCTGGTCATTTCGGGGATCCCGGAGGAGGCGGGAGAGGATCCGGAAGCGACAGTAAAATCCTTCATGGAGACCCAGCTGAAGATCCCGAAGGAGGAGGTTCAGAAGATCACGTTCCACAGAGTCCACCGGCTCGGAGGGAAGAGGCCCGGAAACCAGCGCTCGCGCCCGATTGTAGCTAAGTTTGAGCACTTCAAACAGAAAGTTTTTGTTAAATCCCGCGGGCCAGAGCTCAAAGGCACCCACTTCAGTGTAAATGACCAATACCCCCGGAGATACTCCGTCGCAGGAAGCTTTTGTTTCCCCTGCGGAAACAGCACCTGACCGCAGGATCCCGCGCGGTCGTGGCGGTGGACAAGCTGTTCGTGGACGGCCGCCTCTTCCGAGACCCCGAGATCACCCCGTGGCTGTATTGAAAACCCCCCCGCACTGCTGAGTCTGAGCTGCGCTGAAACACCTGCTAAGCTTATTTAAATGAATGGAAACAGATCAACCACCCTCTCTCAGGAAAGACTCCTTTTTCTCTCCCCCTCAATGTTTTGTTTCATTTTGTGTGTTTGTGTTTTTCTCTTTTTCTCTTTTATTCTTTCTTTCACATCCTCCCTCTCTCCCTCCTCTCCCCCATATCATCTGATGACATCACATCCCAGGTAAGCTCTCACTCATTCACGGAACGGGTGCGCGCTCAACTGAGCATCTCATGTGCTGCTCACAGTTTCCATTCATGTATGCTGCTAGTTATAACACTAAACAAAGAGGAGTAGCCATTTTAATTAATAAGAATATTATTTTTACTCATAAAGACACAATTATTGATCCAGAAGGCAGATTTGTAATTATTAATATATCAATTCAGAATAAGACTTTTGTATTTGTAGCATCTACGGACCAAATTCAGACGAATCCTGTTTTTTTCATAAACTGTTCACCTCACTCTCTGCTCACTCTGATTCCACATTTTTGACAGGTGGAGATCTGAACTTGGTTCTTGATCCAGAACTTGACAGACTCAGCGCAGCAGGACACCAGCGTTCATGGCGGCCTGCAAGTATTCTGAAGCAATACATGAATGATCTGGGTCTCTGCGACGTTTGGCGCTCATGTCATCCAAACACTAAAGGGTTCACCTTCTTCTCTCCAGTTCACCACTCACACTCTCGTCTAGATTATTTATTAATCAGTAAATCTCTTCTAAAAGATGTTAAAGGCCAGCATTCATCCAATTATCATCAGTGATCATGCACCAGTTTCTGTAAACATAGTTAGGAAAGCAGAAACACCTTCAGGTTCAACCTGGAGGTTTAATACATCTCTGTTAAAAGATCAAGAGTTTATTGAATTCTTTAAAAAAGAGTGGACAACCTTCTTAGAATTTAACAATACTCCTGACATATCACCGTGTGTTTATGGGAACCAGCAAAGCAGTTATGAGAGGTAAAATCATTTCTTATTCAACGCATAAAAAACGTAAAGAGAAAGCAGATTTAATAGAACTGGAAAATAAAATAAAAAATCTGGAGACTGCTTATGCTGCTTCTGCACAAGAACACATCCTGGAGATTTAAAAAAATTAAAACTTCAGTTAAATGACATAATTAGTAAACAAACGCAATTCCAAATACAACGACTCAGACTAGAAAGATTTGAACACTCTAATAAATCTGGCAAATTTCTAGCCAATCAGCTTAAAATTAATAAAGAAAAATCAACAATAACATCTATTATTGATCAGTCAGGAAATGTCACTCACGACCCGATCAAAATTAATGATACGTTTAAAGATTTTTATCATAACTTATATACTTCACAGATCAACCCATCAGAGCAAAGCATTAACTCATTTCTTAATAATATAAACCTTCCTAGATTAAATGAAGATCAAGTCACAGACTTGGACTCTCCGCTCTCATCATCTGAACTTCATGATGCTCTGTTACTCATGCCAAACAACAAAGCTCCGGGCCGGATGGCTTTCCTGCAGAATTTTATAAAGAATTCTGGGAGCAGCTGGCAGAAACTTTTTATAAGATGGTTACATTTATCAAGGATGGCCAATCAATGCCACCTAACATGAACTCTGCAAATATAATCCTACTTCTCAAACCAGAGAAAGATCCCACTGTTCCTTCCAGCTATCGCCCCATTTCACTGATTAATGCAGATGTTAAAATTATTTGTAAAGCTTTAGCACAGAGAATAGAAAAAATCACTCCTCATATAATTCACCATGATCAAACTGGATTTATTAAAGGTAGACACTCGAGTGACAATGTCCGCAGGCTAGTTAATGTTATAGATTTTGCCACTATTAAAAAGCATGAAATGAGCATACTCTCGTTGGATGCTGAAAAAGCATTTGACAGAGTAAACTGGAAGTTCCTCATCGCTGCCCTCCATAAGTTTGGGTTTGGGGAATCATTCATTGATTGGATTAAAATATTATATCATAATCCAAATGCTTCAGTCAGAACAAACAAACAGACGTCCGGCAGGTTTTTTCTTGGAAGAGGAACCAGACAGGGTTGTCCACTCTCCCCCCTCTCTTTGCAATATTCATTGAGCCTCTGCCGCAGCAATAAGACAGAATGAGAACATTAAAGGAATTAAAACAAAACATGACCATCATAAAATTAGTCTTTATGCTGATGACATATTACTCTTTTTACACAAATCACGTTCAATAAGTGAAACAATAACTATCATTAATGAATTCTCCCTCATCTCAGAATACTCAATTAACTGGAATAAATCAGTTTTATTACCACTAAACAGTAATGCTGAGCAATCACTCTCAATACCGATCAAATCAGGCAATATTAAATATCTAGGCATTCATTTCTCCTCCAAACTATCAGAACTGGTGCAGCTAAATTACACCCCATTACTGAAAAGCATTCAGGATGATCTAATTCGATGGGTCAACCTGCCCCTGTCACTCATGGGCAAGGTAGCCACAATAAAAATGAACATCTTGCCAAAAGTTAATTATCTATTTACAATGATCCCTAAACAACCTCCACAAACATGGTTTAAAGCTTTAGACTCGGCCATATCCAGTTTTCTATGGAATAATAAACCACCTAGAATCAGCCTTAAAACTTTAAAATCTGCAAAAAGATATGGAGGTTTAGAACTACCAAACTTCAACAATTACTTTCTTGCCAACAGATTACAATACATCCTAAAATGGTTAAATAATAATCCAGAAAGTAACTCATGGATGGACTTAGAACAGGAGTTATGTGGAAAGATCAACCTGTCAGATCTACCATTTATCAGCCAAACAATAAAAAAACACGATAGTTTCCAGAGTATTAATATAAATACCACCTTAACAGCCTGGTGGGATTTTCTCAAAGCGTCAAAGTCCTCAGTCGTACCGTGTAAAATGACACCCATCTGGAACAACCCAGACATCCTTATAAACAAAAAAATGTTACACTTCCCAGCCTGGCAAGCAGGGGGCGTAACACTATTAGAGCACTTAATTATTGATAGAAGATTTATAACACCACAGGAACTACAAGATAAACATGGAATAAATCACTTCTTGGAATATCAACAACTGAAATCTATAATTACATACAAAATTAAGTACCAGGATAATGACTTAAAATTACCAGAAATAATTACCTCTTTGTTTAAATTTTCAATGACTAAGATTCTTTCAAAAATATACAAACTCTTATGTAACCTAGACAATAATATTTCAATTCCAATAACTAAATGGGATGCAGACCTGAGCAGAAACACAGACCAAAGCTTCTGGACAGAAATGTGTCTTAACACCTTTAAACTGACTAAAAGTCCAAACTTACAACTAATCCAATTCAAAACTCTCCATAGAATTTATTATACTGGACAGAGGATGTTCAAGATGGGTCTCAGAAGCTCAGACATTTGTGAGCACTGTGATAGTAACTCACCTGACAGCTTCATGCATGCACTGTGGTTCTGCACACCTGTCCAGGCTCTCTGGCAGCAGGTCTGTGCTGATCTATCAGTCTGGCTAAATGTTTCAATCACAGCTTCACCGTCACTTTGTGTGCTTGGTGACATGAGTGCCATCGATATAGAGGGAGGATTAGTATCTGTAATCTTCATAACTCTTTGTATAGCAAAAAAAACAATTTATTAAATTGGAAAAGCAAGAAAAATATCAACGTTAATCAATACAGGAATCTGCTCTTTGATCATATCAGCTTGGAAAAAACATCAGCTAAAAGCTCAGATAACTTGGAAAGAATTCGGTCTCTCTGGTCTCCGATTGCAGAGTCCATGATTTAGGGGTGGGGTGCTTGGGTGTCCCCGCGTCTTGGTTGTCTGCGGGGGCTGGTAGGCGGGGGTTGGGGCTCTCTGGCGCCTGACTGGGGCGTGGGGGCTTTGTTGGTTGGGGGGTCTGGCCTGGCGTCTGGATGGGGGTGGGCGGGGTGCGCCGTGTGGCGCCCCGGGCCTGGGTGGCGGGGGTGTGGGTGTGCAGTGGGGTGGAGGCCTGGCTCGGTCTGGGGGTGGTCCTCTTGCTTGCGTCGGGTGGGCTGGCGTGGGCCCCTTCCTGGGGGGTGCCGCTTGCGTCGGGGGGGGCGGCTTGCCTGCACCTGGGGGCTGGGATCACTCCCTCTCTGGCTCTGGGGCGGGGTGGGGCTGCCTCCTTGGAGCCCGCCGTTGCTCCGGGCGGCGCCCGCTTTTGCCGCGGGGTCTTGGGGGGGGGGGGGGGGGGGGTTTGCCCCGTCTGGTGGGGGGGCTTTCCGTGGGGAGCAGGGGTCCCATTTGGTACGGGGCCTGGGCGGTCTGGCGTGTTGTGGTCTCTACTGAAAATTCGGTGGGGGCCGCGGCTGGTCTGGCCGCCTCGGTCCTGTTGGTGCCTGCCCAGTACACCCACAGGAGAGGTGCTTGGGGGCGGGAGCTGGGATCTGTCCCCGGGACTGGCTCCTTCTGGCTCCTCCCTCCTTGCGGGGGTGGGGGTGCGGGGCCTGGGGGTTGGCTCTCGGGGGGTGGGGCCCATGGGCTAGGGTGAACTTGGTCCCAGCGCTGGGGGCGGGGGGGGGACAGCGGTCCACCATCGGGGGTCGGTCAGCCAACTGCCCCCAACCTACCCTCTTCCTCATACAAACATATATTAGGGTGAAGGGGAGGGTGGTTGTATTGTGGCGTGCTGCTGGGGGTGGACTACCTGCAAGTGGCCCTCCCTCCAGTGGCCGCCGCATGAGTCTGCCCCTCCCCTTAGTCTTATTTGCACCTTAGACATGTAGGACCTTGTGGGGGGGTGCTTGGACATCACTGCCAGCAAGCAGTAGATGTCCTCTAAGTGCCCCTTCCGCCAATTTTAACAGCACCATAGACATGTAGGGCCATTGGTGAGAGGGTGACGGGGCATCGCTGTGAGCGATCAGGAGATGTCCTGTCAAGGCCCTACTCACCAATTTTAACCGCACCTTGTAGTACACACACCTCTAACACCTCAAAATATACACTCTAACAAACAAACACGCATGCATCACACAAGGAAGGTGGGACTTTCGACCCTCTGTCCCCTACCCCATCCCTGGCGAGGGGGGATGGAAACCCTCGGCCTAGTGGGTCTTGTCTCTTGGGTGCCGGTCTCCTGGGCTCTGTGACCTCCTCGCCACGCTGGGAGAGGGATCCCCAAGATCTAACAGGGGACCAAACTACATCTGAGCCATGGGGTGTCCAGGTCTCGGTGGTTCGGGTTCCGGTCCCGGCTCTCGAGAAATGGGCCTCTCCGGGACTCCATCAGTGGGTGTGCCTGGCCGGCCTTGTTAACATCATTCCTCTGGGACCCCCTTCCTCTTGGGTGTCTCTCTGCTTGGCGGGGGTGGGCGGCCCCTTCCCGGCTCGCCCCTGGACCTCCCGCGGCGGGCGCGGGCGGACGTCTGGAGCATAGAAGCGGGTCATCCTGGGGAGCTCTGGCTCGTGCCTGGGGTGGGGCGGGGGATGCTCGGCGCTGCTGGGTGGTGGTGTGCTGCTCCTCTGGGGTTGGGGGGCTCTCCGGGTGTGGGCCTTGTGTTGGCCCTCCTGGCGTGGTGGGGGATTGCTGCTCTGGCTGGACAGGGGTCCGCGCTCTCTGTGCTCCCGTGCCTTCCGGCTCTCGGGCGTGGGGCCTCTGCGGCGGTCCCGCGTGCCCTGGTCTGGGTGTCTGGCGGGATTCTGCGGCTGACTGGTTGTCTCCATGGCTCCTGGCGGGTGTTGGGGGCCCGTGCTGCTGCTGCCGCCCTGTGGGGGGCCTGGGCGTGGGGTGGCCGGGCTCTCTCTCCTTCTATACATTCCATCAACATTCACATCAGCAAAACATAAACACTCACCTGAGCACAGGTGTCAGCTCACCTCGCACTAATAGAATGTGTGATGGAATGAAAGGCTTTATTTGTGTCAGCTTCTATGATTGTGTGTGAGCTGTAGTGGTATTGTGTACATTTTTGACAACTTTAAAGGTAAAGATTATTCTAGCCAAAAGGTATGTGTGTAACTGAGTGTGTGTGTAGACAGGCCCCGCCCATTCCAGATTGTTATTTAGACCTGGTTGTTATAGGATGTTGCTACTCTGTGTTACCTTCTTTGTTATCTTAACCCCACTCTTTTAAAACCCCCCCCTTTGTTTCCGTCCGGTCCAACAAAAAAAAAAAAAAAAAAAAGATACAACATAATTAAAATAAAGTTTAGCATGAAATACAACAGGGGTTTATTAAGTATAAACCCCTGTTGGGACAATAAAATCTGTCCAACGCAAGAGGCTCTCAGCCCGTATCTGCTTGCCCAGCTGTTGGACAGGACAAGTTAAAAAAAAAAAAAAAAAAAGTCTGTTTTGGAGCCAAAGATTTTAAAATTAAAGCATTGTATATCATGAGGTTGAATTGTTTTTGTTGGCTAAATTATGGTAATCAAAGTTGTATTAGTTGTGTACTGTGAAATCAGAATACTGAAGGAGACATTTTTTAAGCAGTCATGGTTCAAAATGGGAAAATGGTCTATAATAGTGTATTCTGGTCTAATCTGGGCTTTTAGCATGTTAGGCCTGTGTGTCTACCCGAGTCGGGTTTGGGTTTGGGTTGGTAGACGCATAGGCCTAACCTGTTTCATCAGCTGTTTAGATGCTGCTGAAATGCACTACAGAAGTTAAAACATCAGAAAGCAGCTGGGGCCCGTTTCAAGAAGCAGGTTCAACAAATTTAGAGTTGAAACCTGAACTTAGAGTCACTGGACTCAAAATTCCCGAACTTAGAGTTTTCGGTTCCAGAACAGCTGAAAATGTTTGATTCAATCAACTTGAAGTTGTTGGAACCAGAATCAGGTGCGAGCGTCGCGACCATTAAAAGCCCTGATCAATGGAGCAAAGACAGCAGGATTCACCATGGCAACGGGAACACACTTCCGAGTTTTGTGGCCACTTCCGGCGAAGGAAATTGATAAATTCCTACAAGCATATGAAACTATAAAAAGATTTTCAGCAAGAAAAGAAACCCAGCTGCAGCGATAAAACATCTGCAGAGTTAATGCATACGTCTACATTTGAATCATTTCAAATAACGAATAAATAATATCAGGAAGGTTATTTTGTCACTTGTAAAGTAAGAAATGGTTCTTGATCTGTTAATAATTTAACCAGTCATCTCCGTATCGCATGAATGACCGTTTTCCTCAACCCCCCACCCCCCCACCCCCCACACGCACCACATACACACACGGATATCACCGCACGCTAAAATGAAACACTGTAGCTGCCTGAGATATATTAAAAATAAGCATTTATTTAAATGTAATTCTCAAGACTTAAAAAATTTTAGCTGATAAGTAGTTTTTTATTACATAAAAAAGATTTGTGCCGGGCTCGGGATTTGAACCTGGGACGTCAGAAGCGGAGGCAGCGTCGCTGACAACCGAGCTAATAATTAGTATGTGATGTTTGTTGTATACGAGTTCAAAGCCCCTAGCAGTTTTTGAGATTCAATTATTTCGATTTTTAAGAGCTTCAAACGATGGAAATAAAACTCTTTATTTTTAATATCAAATCCCTGGAATAACTCACTATTTATAATGGTCGCTCAAATAAAAATGAATCGGGGAAACTGCATCAATCGACTCGTGTCCTCAAATCCTCTCCAGACATAAATAACATTTCCTCTGGATTAATCCCGCCTCCTCTCTACATGATCCTCTATGAATGGACATGTCATTTTGGTTTCTACTGGTGGAAACGTGACGTCTCCAATGTGAATGTTCTCTAAATATTAATGAAGAACTCAGATTTGAACATCTTTCACTTTAAAAAGGGGCGGAGACCGCAGAGAACTCTAAGTTTCCTGAAGAAAACCTGCTCCAGACCAGGTTTCGTTCACAGACTCAGTTGCCACAGTGATTGATTCTGAGTTCAGCTTAACCCGCTTCTTGAAACGGGCTTGGTTTCACCCACTTTCAGGGGTTTGAGTTATCTCTCTTTCTGAAACCGAAAACTCTGAGTTCTGCTGAATTTGGAGTTCGCGAACTCAGAGTTCCAACAAAACCTGCTTCTTGAAACGGGCCCCTGTTCTAACTACAGCAGCTGCTTTCTGATATAAAACAGCTGACCCCCACTATGGGACTGGGTGGGGGGTTAGTGGCAAATTTTAGTTATTTTTCAGTGATCTCTGGATAAATTATTTTCATTTGTGTTGTTTTTTCTTTTTAGTTTGTTTGCTTGAAGTTTAAAACTGATTAAAAAAAAAAAAAACAAGTTTTGGTGAAAATTTGCGCAAAAATGTTTACATACATGACACAACCTGTATTTTAATTTTTTTAGTTTATTTTTTTCTTTCTTTTGTGTTTTCACTGTTTCACGCTCCTGTTCTCGGCTCCTGTCAGGTGGAGATGGTTTGCATCAGAATGATCGATGGAATCCAGCAAAATTAGTTAGGATTAAAAAAATGATTGAGCTGACTTGAACATTGTTCCTGAATCCTCTCCATCTCAGAGATGTCCTTCGTCCTGCATCCCTGTTCTGTTTGAGAGCAGAGAATCAGAGAGCTGCTGTCAGCCTTTCTCTGACCTTCACAGAGACTCTACCAGCAAAGATCCACCATGAAGAATCCACAGCAACATCAGAGCTGCTCCACTGCTGATCTCAGAGACTGTCTTCCTCCTGCAGAGCTCAGCTCTCTTCTCCAAACTCACGGTAATAATCTTCCTCTGTGCTGTTTTCTAGATTTCAATGGAGAAGATGAACATGATGAGTGCATGTGTCAGATCAGTGTGAACATCTGCTTTGGTTTCAGGTCTTCCTCACAGCTGAGACCTTCTCTCCTGAACACACAACTGTCATCAACACTGCAGAACTGGGAGTCAAGCAGCTGTGGACTGGAGGAGAGGATGAACGCTGCAGCACAGCTTAAGGTACTGAAGGACCTCACATGACCTTTAACCTCTGCTTCAATTTGGAATGGATTTGAAGATGAGATTTCTTTCCTTGTGAACAGCTCCATCTCTGAGTGTGACGGCTGGGGTGACTGGAACCCAGGAGCAGAGAATCAGGAAATGCGGCTTAAGAGTTTTAATAAACAAAAGACACCTCACAAGAGGGAAAACTGCAAAAGGGCAGAAAAACTAAAGCCTAAGAAAAAACACCTAAATCATTTCATACCTCAGTATCGGCTACAACAAGAAACTCACTATGGGGTCAAATCAGGATCAGCTTAAAGTGAACAAAAAAAACAGATGGAATACTTGAAAAAAAGATATTGTAACTGAAAAAAAACTGAACATTTGAAAAAAAAAAATGAACATTTGAAATAAAAAACTGAACATTTGAAAAAAAAGAACATTTGAAAAAAAAACCCCTGAAAATTTGAAAGAAAAATTGAAAACTTGAAAATGTAGATATATATATATATATATATATATATATACCAGTGGTGGGCCGTCAGGGCCTGCAAGGCCTTCTCTGCTGGCCTAAAAATATCTGAATCACATACTGATATTAATGATATTTTGTCCATGAATATGTATTCAATAATTCCAAATTGTCTGTCCGCTTCCTTTTATTGCTAGTCTCTCCTGGTTGCGCTGCTTCCAGACGTGTATTTTCATATGTAAGCATTTAGCCAATCACATTTCAGCAACATTTGTTGCTAGGGTCAAAGAAATCTGCCTGGAGGCCTTCACAATCAATTCTGCGGGCCCTGTAGCATAAAATAAATGTTGAGCAAACAGTTGATTCAACCAATCAGATTTGGAGTTGGCGACACCAAGGCCCTCTAGCAGGCGTACGGAAACGTCAGCATTTTTAGACGCGTTGATTGGATAGTCAGAGAGCGTACCAGCCAGAGCTAGCAAACTGGATCTGTATCGAGCTGTACGAGCAAACAGTGGATTTGATAGCTGTTTTGTCAACCCACAATGGATGAAGGAGGTGAAGAAATGGATTTGGTGGCAGACTTGCTGTCAAAACCATTTTCAAGACGGACTTTTCAAGAAAAGCTGGAAATTGTTAAACAAGGTCGGGCAACTCCGAAGCTAGCAAGCCTGTCACAACCGGGGAAAGGATTTGTCCGCCACTTTCAGTCCACTAACTACGAGCTCCCAGGAACGCTGTAAATTGTATTTCTGGGAGTGCTTGTTATTTGCCACTGATCGACATGGTGTTTGGAGCCATACTGGATTTGTTTTGCCTTACCAAGGCAGCAACGAGTCATCAGCGCACCACCGGACATTTACAAGCAACGGTGCTCTCCAAAACTTTTGGGGAAACCAGAGTGGATCTACAGCTGAGCGAGGACGCGCGCAGGGAAACGGAGCTGCACAACGAAAAGGTGAAGAAAAATATGGAAATCTTGAAAAAATGATAGACTCTCATTTTATTGGGCAAGCAGGAACTTTCATTTCGGGGACATGATGAGAGCGCTGGATCCACAAACAGAGAAACTATTGCCTTATTTCTACCGAGCGGTCCATAGCGGACTGGATCGGACTCGAAAATTCTGGCATTTTGAGTGAGCATTTCTGAGGATTGGACCATGAAAGCCCATACGGGTGTAGACTGATGACGTAGCTGCGTGTCAAAACAGTGAACGAGAAGCTGTAACAGCTGACTCAGAAACGCAAAATGAAAAAAGATAAACCAGTTGGAGGATCGTTATAATCTGGTGCTGCTCTGCAGAACAGTCTATTGTTCTGAATTATAAAGGAAAAAAAATCTCTTCATGTTGATCGACACTCCAATGTTCTTCAATAAATGTTTTTTTAAGCAGATCATAAGTGTTTTTGATGAGTTTGGATTGTACCGGACATTCTTCATCCGCGGGGGTCGAGAAAACACAGAGACGGGAACTGGTGTGTTGTGTGTGTCTTTGCGCGCGCGCGCACGTTTCTCTCGGTCCTCAACCCCCGCGAATAAAGGAAAATATTGTATGGAAAGAATTTATTATTCTCTGCAAGAAGATCGCAGGTGTTGTGAAATGAGCGTGCGTGCTTCAACCTGTACGTTTTAACTCCTCGGTGAAGGAGAGGGCGGGGAAAGAGTGCATGCGCGCATGCATGAGGGACGCAGCGTGCGCTGCGAGAAGAGAAAGAAAATAAGGCAGCATGTTAGCGTGCCGACTGTTGTTGTCAATTGGCAGTGCAAGGAAAAGTAACAATAAAAAGTTCTTCAAAGATCTGAGACTGGTTCTTTGGTTTCAAACGCTCCACATGTTCTGAAGCTCAGAATATGGAGGAGAATCCCGGAGGAAGAGCAGTTCTTCGGACAGAGAAAATCTCCCCTGCATCCCCCGAACACGGTCGGGAATCAAAGCAGAAAGTAACACCGCGGCAAAGAAAAATCCAGCCGAAAAGAGGACAGAACTTTCAATTTTGATCTTGAGTTGGGAAAAGCTCTGGTCGGACGCTTCCTGTTATTGTAAAATCAATGGGTTACATCGTGTGACGACAGAGGCTCCGCCCTCTCGGGTCCATTCCGTTTTCCAATGAGACCGGGTTGAAAATTTGCCTTAGTTGGACCTGCTTGCCGGGTCCATTTTGTAGCATAAAGGCCATAAAGTCCGGTCCGCCCGATCCAGTCCGCTCTGGACCACTCGGTAGAAATAAGGCAGAAGTGTGTCGCAGCTGTGAGGGTTGGATTGATTCAGACGGAGCACTACTGAAGGCCTAGGTGTGAAATGCACGGCCCGCCACTGATATATACGAATCTTCACTTTCAGCACTTTCAGCCATCTGTTTTCAGTTTCAATTCTGATTTTCGAGTTTTCACTGCCGAGCTGAGCCAAATTTTACACGGGGGCGGGGCTTTTATCCCATTGGCTACCGGGACGAGACTGGAGTCCAGTGACAGAGCTCATGGTGACATCATTTCCGTTCCTTTCCGCGTCAGTTTTGGCGCCGTCTTTGAGTTCCCCCTCCTCTGATGTGGCTAGTTCAAACTCACTAGGATGGCGGACGGACTCTCACCAGCAGTAGGTTTATTTTTTTTTTTTCGTTCGCGTTTCATTTATTTAGGGTTCATTTCGTTTAAGATTTAATTAGCCAGTTGGCAGCTAATATTAGCTGCTAGTGCATTATTAAACGCATCTTCGTGTCAATGAAGCTTTCGGTTTTCAAGGTAAAACTAGCGAGTGCACTTTTTTGTTTAAAAATTGAGACTTCAGTTCCGTTCGGTTAATCTCATTAGAGATGACGCGGAGCCTTTTTACTATTGTCCAAGAGACGTAAAGAGCGTCGCCATATTTGAATGGTATAAAAACAATGACACGGCTTAGCAGAACCGGTAAATTGACCATAAAATGCTTCATTTATATCAGATTTTAAAAGGAATAAACTCTGTTCATTACTTTTGTAAGTTTCAAGTGATTTCAGTGAGAATTTTGGGTTTGTCCTTCTTTAACTGAAGGGTACCAACAATTTGTTGTACAAGTCTGTGTGTGTATATATATATATATATATATATATATATAATATATTATATATATATATATATATACGCAAAACACAGTGTATATCTGATACATGATTATGATTTTATTCAATTCCAAATCACGGATTAAATTTACACAAAACTGCTAGACTCCTCTGTGTTTATAAACGGGTCAGTGAGCAGCTGATATCACAGTAGACTACTAAAAAAAAACAATAATAGATGCAATTAATCCTAACCGTCTACGTACTTCTCCTACAGTTGTCTTTAGCATTGTTTATTCATATTTATATAAATTTAGGCAGGACACAATCTACCTTTCTGCATAATGGTTTGACAACGCTCATTAAAAAAAACGATTTTTAATGTCCACATCTCATGATCATTCATTGTGGTTGTTTTTTGTGCTTGTGTCTTTAGCTCAACTTACATTTAATAAATGAAGAAATAATATTTGTGAGAATCAGTTTAATAAATATTCTGTTTTCTTTCAGGTAATGTTGGGGAACCAAGTTATGACAAGACTTCTTGAACGACTTCACGAGGCATGTCGCCACCCACTAGATCTTCATTTCCTAAATTTTGTCTGCAGTCATGAGTTGACTTTCATCCAGTCACTTACAAATCAAGTAAGAATTCCCCAAGATGTAATAATGGCCCTGTCAAACCTCAGAGAAGTGGTGGCTGCAAGAGTTGAAGAAAGAGCTGCAACTCCAATTGGCACAGAGTTGGTAAAGGTATTAAGGACATTGGAAATACCAAGTCAGCAAAAAATTTCTGCAGAATTTGGGGTTCAGATCTAACAATCCCATGCATTTCAATGCTTATGGGGATCTCTACATCAACAGTGAAACGTGCACTGCATGAAAATGACATAGGAGTTAGAAGAACATATAGCATTATTTCAAATGAACAACTGGATGACCTTGTAAGATCTATAAAGAGAAGTTCACCAAACATTGGCTCTCGGATGCTGAAGGGAAGACTCCGAGCACTTGGTCATCGCATCACTTGGAACAGAATATGGGCATCAATGAAACGTGTCGATGCTGTTGGTGTGGTGACTAGAGCCACACATGTTGGATGTGTGGTCCGGAGATCCTACAGTGTGCAGGCACCACTTACTCTTGTTCACGTCGACACCAATCATAAACTGATAAGGTTGGCTATTAACATCACAATGTTTCGTATTTAATGGGATCTAGTTTTTAACTCGTATCCTTCCTCTAGGTATGGATTTGTAATTTTTGGAGGGATAGATGGCTTCTCAAGAAAGGTGAGAAATTTATTTTTCGAGCCTGGCTGATATTACAACACATTCTCACTTCCAACTTGTCATATATTGACACAAGGTTAAGGACCATTCAGCGTTACTCTTTGACATTTTGAATGTCCCTAACTCGTTTTTTTTTTTCTTTTTAACGTGCCGGATGTTCCCACTAAATCAGGGAGGGGCTTAATCCTCCCGCTTGATATGTGGCCACAAACTGGAAAACAATACATACACTAATCAGAACCCCTAGGATGGAGACTGAGATAAAATGCATTCAGAAACAGATGCGTCCACAAATGGGTCGTTGGGAGTGAGAATATGTTGTATTTTAGACACTCTGTTGTTTGATAAGAAAGTAAGGAGATGTTACATTGCTTCTTCATGTTTGTTTTGCTGCTCGATTTTTACAAAGTCTCTTGTGTTTAACTTCTGTTAAATGTAGATCATGTACCTTGGTGCCTCAACTGACAACAAAGCATCAACTGCCTTTAGATTTTTCTTTGGATCTGTTGAGAAGAACGGCCTGCCATCACGGTTAGACAATCTTTTTATGTCACACACTGAGACCGTTGAAAAGCATTTCCCTGTTAAGAATTGTAGTTTTTATGACTGAATATTCACTGTCTTTTAAAGACAATTATCATAGAAGAAGACACAATTTAAGGTATTTGTAATTTTGTTTGCATAATCCCCTATCATGGGAAAGAGTGGTTTTAATAAAAAAGAACAACAGTGAAAAAGAACACAATCCAAGATTAACCTGTGTACTGCATAATATTGATCTTCAATTCAATTCGATGCATTTTTATTTATATAGCCCAAAATCACAAAGAAAATTTGCCTCTTTGGGCTTCTTCCCATAATAATTCAAGTCAAAATATTGAAATTACACAGCATGAATTGCTGATTTGGAAACTGTATTAATGTATTCAAGCCACCTAAACTGTTACATAATTATCCTAAAAAATACATTAAGTTTTCATTTTCATTTAATTTTTATTAAAAAAAATCTAAAATATAAAGTATTGTAGTGGTTAGAGCTGTAATGCGAATCTGAGCAGTTGGATGTTCGCAACCTGTTCCGGAAAATGTGTGTACGAATGCTCACAAAGTCCAAGATTGCTGATTTGTAATCTTTATAAATATAGTAACTGTAGTAAAACTTATTTTAAGAACGTTTGTATACGGTTGTATTTAGTGATATGATATGGTGATTAATATTGGATTTTTAAGTGTATATCGGCTTTTCAGAAATATGTAATGCTTACAACATGAAGTGTTCGAGAACTTTGAGGATGGAAAAACTTTGAGAACATTTTCAGGTTTTAATGTTAAATAATTCAACAACAGCAATAATGTTTGTGTTTTTATGTTGCTTCAGTACTGCTGAACTTAACCAGAAGATTGATTTAAAAAAAATGTTTAAAATGACAAACACCATCTCGTTCTGTCTAATCTTTGTGTTTTTAATCAGTTTTGTTCAATCTGATCTCCTGTTCTAAACAAAAGGTATAGATGATGGTGATTTAATACAAGTCATTTCAATTTTTAATAGGCTAAATATAATAAAAAGTGAAAACCGTTGTTTGATTCATGAGTTGAGTTTGATTTATGAATAGAATCAGATTGCCGCCAAAGTAATGATACACAGGCTTAGTGGTGTCATATGACTGAAGCTTAAAAGCACTGTTAAAATCTGGTTCTATTTAACTAAACTTATATGATGGTATATTATGCCTATTTTTGTCTAGGGTTCGTGGAGATCAGGGTGTAGAAAATGTGGACATTGCAAGATATATGTTCACTGTCCGTGGCTGTGGCAGAGGAAGTTTCATGTCAGGAAAAAGTGTTCACAATCAGCGGTTAGTATAAATAGTCAACGTGATGTCTTTGACTTTTTTTCCCCAAATAGCTTGTTCGTATTTACATCTTCTTTCTTTTTTAGCATAGAAAGACTATGGCACGACCTGTGGATGGCAGTCACAAGCACCTACTACCATGTTTTGCACAGTCTGGAAGAGGAGGGTTCACTCGACCCCACCAACTACCTTCACCTTTTTGCAGCCCACTATGTGTTCCTACCACGGCTGCAGTCAGAACTGTGCACCTTTACTGATGGCTGGAACAATCATCCTCTCCGAACAGAGCAGAACTTGACACCAAACCAGCTGTGGGAGATGGGGCGGGCACAGAATCCAGTCAGCACCACAGGCCATCAGCAGGTACATATGCTATTCCTTTCTGTTGGCTCTCTTATTTTTATTTTAAATCTTGACAATATTATTGTCATTGGCTCAGTAGGTTCAGTAGCCTTAAAACCTTAAATAATGTTCCTGCACAAAATGTGGATTAGTATTTTAAGAGCAACTCACCCCAAAATAAACTTTTCTGATAAACTGCACAAATTAGCATCTAATAGTGCTGTATACTTGTCTAGTCATTATTTTTGGTATTTTGTTATATTCATAAAAAAAATACTAATAGGGACCAGTAAGGCCACCCAGTCTCTGTGAGGTATAAAACAAGTATAGTCATTGTAATCGTTGGACAGCTTGACCACACCCCTTTCACGTTCCAAATAGGAAGTACCTGCTGGCTCGAAGAAGCAAAATTCCCATAGACTTCAATCGAGAAAAAGGCTATGTCTATATTCCCACCAGAATCCCCAACTACTAAAAAACTATACAGTGCCCTGGATTTTAAAAGCGATTCAGACACCATGCTCACTGTCAGGAATCATATCTCTCTCTCCTCTTCTGTTCACTGGCAGTAGCCATGTCCAGAGTACTGAAGATATACTACATCTCCCAGCACCCCAAGTGCACACTCTACAGATGCCGCTCAGCTGAATCATTTGCCAATCACCCGCAGGACACTTAAAGGGGCCCTGCCATGATTTTCTTTAGTCTTTCAGAGTAAACTATATCCATATGTTCATATGTATATAGCATGTATTACCTTAAGAACACAAAAAAAATATTGATTAAATTAGTTATTTTTGTTAACTATTTTTATACCTGGAAGTAAAACTACTTGATCTCTGAGGCTCCACC
Organism: Oryzias javanicus; assembly: GCA_003999625.1. Taxonomy (NCBI): domain Eukaryota; kingdom Metazoa; phylum Chordata; class Actinopteri; order Beloniformes; family Adrianichthyidae; genus Oryzias; species Oryzias javanicus. Next base: position 4,290,167 of record CM012450.1, read on the forward strand.
TTTCGCTGCTTGAGGGTCCCACCCACTTCATGACGTAATCAGAGAGCTGGCGTGTTGCCCACTAAAAAAGGGGAAATTTCTTGTTATCATTTAATACTGATGTAGGCCCAAATGTTAAAGCCAGATTTTGATCCACCAAGCAACATCTCATTTTGGCGCATTTCTAAAACATGAAATGTGGGCAGTTTATAAAAACTGGGATTTAAAAAAAATCGATTATTGTTCATAATAAAGAGCAAATGTTCTTTGAAAACTAACAATTGTTACTTTTTTAACAGCATGATTTTGACCCAATTCCTGCAATTGATGAAGATGGTGAAGAACTTCAGGGAATCGTGGTGCCCCCAGTCACATGCCCTCTCACACAGCAAAGTCTGGCAAACCTCAGAGTAACCATCTGTCCGACTGCAGCATCAGATGATCATGGACAAAGACTTTACATCTCTGTTCTGAACTATGTTCTGCTGCACAGTTCACTCTAAGATGTAGTGACTTTTTTCTAAGTGTTTACTGTTAAAGTTTCAGGCATTTTTTTTTTTTGAACTGTATTTTATTTCTCAGTTATATGCATTACAACAATAACACAAAACATTTCTTGACAAAAGGTTGATACATAATTATTTTCCTAGGTACATTGTTACATGAGTCCATCTTTTTGTGAATAATTCCATTTTCATTTGGAGTTTAGCAGTTAGCTGTTCCATAACATAAACTTGTTTAAGTCTTTGCATCCATTCTGTACTCGTTGGAGAAGTTGGTTTCCTCCAGTTACAGGTTATACATTTCTGTGCAATGAGCAAAAGGATGCGTAGTATATATTGTTGATCATGGTCACATATCTTTTCAATCCCTATATGCAATACAAATAGTAATGGATCTGCTGAAAGTTTAAGGTGTAATATTTTTTCAGTTTCATTTATTATGTCCCGCCAGAATCCACAAAGTGCTGGGCAGTCCCAGAAGATGTGTGAGTGATCCGCCATCATACCACAGTTCCTCCAACAAAGTGGAGAAACGGTTTTGTAGAATTGTGAGATTATCATTGGGGTTCTAAAATATCTAATTTTAACCTTCCAGTCAAATTCCTTCCATAAATTACTATTGATTCCTTTGTGGCATGTCACACACATCTCCCTCCAAATGTCATCATCAATTGTTGCATTTAACTCCAATTCCCATTTATTTCTTATTTCAAAGGTGTTATCACTTAAATCTCCCATCAGCGCTTTGTAAACATATGATATATGTTTCCTGGTCGGTAAATGCTTCTCGTGGTTAGTTATGAAATATTGGTCAATGCCGGTTGGTTCTGCCTTAATACTTTCACATTGTGCTTGGTTTTGAATGTAGTGTCTTATTTGTAGATATCGATAGTGATCTTGTGGGGGTAATGAAAACTCTTTTTGTAATTGAGCGAACGATTTTAGGATACTCCCTTCAAAAAGTTGGTTGATTGTACATAGGCCAGCACTCATCCACCTTTTAAACCCACTGTCCCACATTGATGGTTGGAAGTCTATATTACCTGCTATGGGTGTGGCCCTCGACGTACCCATCGTACCCCTTAATCTTTTTCTCACAAACTGCCACACTCGTAGTGTATGTTTAATCCATACATTTTTCAGTTTAATCTTCCTCCAGCTAAGTGGGCTCAAAAATGGAAGTACTGACAGAGAAACTTCTGGTAGGGATTTTTGTTCTATTTGAACCCAGCCATCTTCCTGGTTGTTGTTGATCCAATGTGTTATTGCAGTTAATTGAGCAGCCCAATAATAACACTTCAAATTTGGGAGAGAGACACCCCCTTTATCTTTTGATGAGCAAATTAGTTTTAGTCTGACCCTTGGCCTCTTATTTTGCCATATAAATTTAGTAAGATGTTTGTCCAATTGATTAAATGTTGACATTGGAACCCACACTGGAAGAGATTGAAATAGGTACAGGAGCCTTGGCAGAATGTTCATTTTAACAGCTTCCACTCTGCCAAACAGGGAGAGGGGCAGAACCTCCCATCTTTGCAAATCATCTTTAATTTGTGCGATAAGCTTTTTATAATTTGACTTATACAACTGAGAAGTATTGGGTTTAAGGGTAATTCCTAAATATTTGAACCCTTGGTTATTTCTTTTAAATGATGTAATAGCGTTTAGTTCTGTTGGCCATGTTCCAGACAACATCGTAGCCTCTGATTTGTTTTCATTAACTTTAAATCCAGAAATGTAGCCATAGTCCTGTAAACACTTGTGCAAAGCAGGAATTGATATCAAAGGGTTCTCTATGTACAGTAGCACATCGTCTGCAAACAATGCAATTTTGTGTTCCATTCCACCCTGGTCTTTTATTCCTTGGATGTATGGGCTCTGTCTCACTTTCTCAGCCAATGGCTCAATGCTGAGGGCAAAGAGAACTGGACTCAGACTATCTCCCTGCCTAGTCCCTCTACCAAGACTAAAATAATCTGAGCAGTATCCATTCACCCTAACTCTTGATTTAGGCTGTTGATAAAATAGCATAACCCATTTAACAAATTTATCTCCAAATCCCATATTTTGTAACACATGTCTCAGATAAATCCAGTCTACGCGATCGAACGCCTTCTCAGCATCTAAGCTTAGAAGCATCGATGATTGTTTTCTTGTAACTGCCTGAGATTGTAAATTTAGAGTTGTTCTTATGTTAGACGAGCCATGGCGCCCATTAATAAATCCTGTTTGGTCCGGTTTAACCAGTTTTTTAATATATTTTTGTATTCTCTTAGCTAGGATGCTAGTTAGGATTTTTAAGTCAACACATAAGAGACTTATAGGTCTATAGCTAGTGCATAATGTGGGATCTTTCTCTTCTTTCTTTATTACTGTTATTATTGCCTGTCTCCATGAATCTGGTGCATTTTCATTACTTAAAGCATAGTTATACAAACTGGTGAGCACTGGGGAGAGTTCATTTATGAGTGATTTGTAATATTCTCCTGGGAAACCGTCAACTCCTGGTGATTTGTTGTTCTTCAATTTACGTATGGTCTCTCTAACTTCATTTTCAGTAATGGGATTTTCTAAAAAAATTTTTTCTTCTTCAGTCAGTTTGGTCATATTTAAAGGCTCCAGAAATCTTTGTATGCATTCCCTCTTATCAATATCATCTTGTTTTTCATATAAGGCAGTATAGTAAGCTGCAAAGGCCTCTGTTATTTGGTTTGGTTGCGTAACTGGCTGACCAGTTAAAGGGTGTTTAATTTTAGTTACTATCCGACTTGACTGAGTTTTCTTTAACTGGAAGGCAAGCAGTCTGCTTGCCCTGTTTCCCATCTCGTAATATTTTCTGTTTACAAATCGAAGGGCCCCTTCAGCCTTATAACTAAGGAGGTTGTCTAATTTTTGTCTATTTTCTTGTAACATTTTGAGTGTTTTTTTACTTTGTGTTCTCTTATGCTCATTTTGAAGAGTCTTAATTTTTGTCTCTAGTTTATGTTGCTCATTTAATCTTTGCCTCTTCAGTTTAGATGATATGGCTATTAATTTTCCCCGCATTACTGTTTTTGCACCTTCCCATAGAGTGCAAGGGTTAATATTATCTACATTGTTGAATCTAAGGTATTCTTCCAAGTTATCTTTCAGTTCTTGACACACATTTGTGTCATTCAGTATGGAAACATTTAGTCTCCAATATTTAAATTTGACTTCTGAGCTCAATGTCATACGTAGTGTTACCGGTGCATGATCTGAAATTGTAATAGGTTCAATTTTGCATTCCAGAGCTTTATAGGCATCTTTTTTAGTCAAAGCAAAAAAGTCAATTCTTGAGTATGATCCATGCACATGTGACATGAAAGTAAAATCTTTTTCCCTTGGGTGAAGTGAGCGCCATATATCTATCAATCCTAATTCTTCCATCATTCCCTGTAATGCTATAGTTTTTTTAAGTTTGGGCCCCACATCTGTTGGTATTCTGTCTTGTTTTCTGTTCAGAACACAGTTAAAATCTCCAGCTAAGATTATTACTCCTTTACCCTTATCAGCAAGGATAGATGCTATTTTTACAAAAAATTGGGGACAATCTTCATTTGGAGCATATAAATTTAGTATAGTTACTTGTATATTATCAATTGTTCCTACTACCATTACATATCTCCCCTCATCATCATGAATATACTCCTCTTTGTGAAAATTCACAGATTTATGGATGAGGATTGCTACCCCTCTTCTCTTACCATATTTACATGAGGCACTATATACCTGATCCACCCACTCCCTTTTTAGTTTTCGATGTTCACTCTCTGACAGATGTGTCTCCTGTAGTAATGCAATTGAGCAGTTCAACTTTTTCAATTGACCAAATATTTTGTTACGTTTGATGGGATTATTAATGCCTTTATGTTATAACTAACTAAATTAAGCACATTCATGTTAAGTCAGGAGTAAATTACAGCTTTTTCAGTACCTTTATCAACCTCACATATTATTAAATTAGTATCACCATGAAATTTGTCAAGAAAATAAAAGAACATAACACAGGCGGAACATATGCCTCATTTAGAACTTCCACACAGCCAGTTGGTTCAAATGTAACCAACTCCCGTTTGAAAAAGGGCAGAGACGTGTGACGAACTATCTCTGGGGTTAACAGGGGGCCATAAGCCCATGCAGTCTCCTTGCTAAGGGTTAGACTGCTCATTGAGTGCATTGCACCCTGAAGTCATTCAATCGTCCGAAATCAATGTTTTTACAAAAAAAACTCTAAACAAAAAAAAACCAAAAAAGTCAAAATAGCAATCAAGAAAATAGTAAAATAAATAGGCTGACTAAATATACTTAACACTCTGGAAAATCTCAGCTTTCATTTATACCATTCTTATTTTATTATTATTATTATTCATCCCACTTTTATTTTTCTACTGTGGCTTAAAACAGTTTTTTTTTTTTTTTTTTTTTGTTTTGTTATTGTAAATAGTACCTTCTACTGTCCGCTCCTAAAGAGGGTGATGATGTCAGTCATCGGGAGTGTTTGCGGGTCGCAGTAGCGACCTTCTTGGCTTCCATCGCTTGCTGGCCTTAATCCTGTTCGCTCATCTCGAGTCTCCCTTCCTTCGGACTTTCGGATGCCTAGTTTTTGCCTTGCTTTTTCACGTGCCTTGAGCGTTGGTTTCCTTTTCCTCTGTCGTCAGCTGGATCTAGTTCGGGGATACGGGCACTTTGCGTGATTCTTCGCTCTGTCAGTTGCTTGATCACGTTGTGTTGTGTTCGCTTTCCTTTAGCTCAGGATAGTCGTGGTCGAAGTGGGGTTTATCTCTCTGCATTCTCTTCTTTCTGGCCCCAAGCAAGTCGATCACACACTTTCCTTAACAGTAAAGTCCAGAAAGTTCACAATTATCGATCGCGGCGGTGCAGCGACATCGCTGGGCTTGGCCACCAGCGCCCTGTGCGCTCTCTGAATCTGCAGCTCCATGGTTGGTTTATTTAAGACTTTACGTATCAGGTCCTGCACGAAGCCCCTCATATCGCGTCCCTCTCTGCCCTCTGGGACCTGATAGATCCTCAAGTTGTTGCGTCGCAGCCGGTTCTGTAAATCCTCACAGCGGGATGTGAGATCCAGCTCTCGGTGCAGCAGGTACCGCAGTGTGCGCTCGTGTCTCATCCCTCGGTCCTCGGCCTCGCTGATCCTCTTTTCAGCTTCATTCAGTCTTTTCTCATGCCCAAGCATTTTCGACTTTAGTTCTTCTACTGATTGTCCCAGTCGTTCCAATGAGGATTTGGTTTCCTTGTGGCCTTCTTGATTTTCCTTTCTCACATTTTTCAGCTCGGCTAGCAGCTCCGCCATCTCAGCACGTAGCATATCTGCTGCTCCGCTAGCTTTAGCCGGACTTTGCGGTCTTCTTTCTTCTTCTTTAGCGTCTTGTTTGCCATTTTCCCGCCTGGTTTTAACATTTTTATTTGTCCCACTCATATTTTGTTTTATTTAATTTGAAGTACTGAGATTAAATGAGATTGTCAGCCCTTTTTGAAAGATTTCGGACGAGAGCCTCGAGTTTAAGGTGTGCTCAGGAGCATGGCGTCACCGGAAGTCTTCAGGCATTTTTTTTAGAAAAAAAGTTATATTTCAGTCAAAATTCATGTTTCCCCTTTTCAGTTGATATTCAATTCAACCAAATGTCATAACTTTTTCTTCAATAAATGTAGACTTGAGAAACTGATGAATGCATTTTATTGAGTTGGCTTAAATGAATCCATATTTCACAGACAGGTTAAACAGTACCTCAATATAAAAGCTATATGACATCTTTATTTAAAGTGGACAACTGCTTAACCCTTCCGTTCTCCTTAGCTTGTTTACATTAAAAGTGGGGTCATCTGGACACCACAGGACAGTGCGCTGAACTTTTTTTTTTTCACTGATTTCGGAGTTTCACTAATGTCCATGACAGACATAAAATCCTGTCCCCCTTCGTCCACATTTGTCATGGAAGAAATCACATAACAATATGTGGTTGGAGCCATCTGGACCCCAAGGAGAGCGGAAGGGTTAAGCCAAAAACAAACAGGTTAGGCTTATGTACAAAACATAGGAAAGAGTGCAAACTGGAAATCAACAGCTCTGGTTGAAAATGCTTAACCTTTTATAATAACTCATCTTATACAATCTGGAATTCTTTGGCACATGTAATTGCTGTTGTCAAATTTTGCTGGAACTCTTCATAGGTGCCAAGGTGGGCAGTTGGAAATGTAATTGTCTGTGCACAAGCACTAACAACAGGAAAGCACACAGAGTGATCTGGCATCCGTTCAAAACAGGCATGCTCAAAACAGACAGTAATTTTGAACCGCTCTCTCTCTGACAGTTGGAGGTGTCGGTGTGCTTGTCCTGTGAGCCACTGCATGACTTTTGGGACAGTCAGCTGATCCTCATCTCCCTCTGACTGGTTATCTTGGAAGAAAGGGATGACCCATGATTACAGTTGCAACATAATTTGTTCATAAGTAGTCTTAGCACTGTGATAAAAAGGTTGATTCCACTCAATGTTAGATACACCTTATTACCAATTTATACCATGGTCCAAGTGAATACTCTATTCTAATTGGTTGGTGGGTGTGTGACTAACAGAAGTTCCTATCACATAGCATAAATGTTCTGTATCACTGGACAGGCTTCTATGAAACACAATTTTGCTTCATCTTCTGGACAAAAACAAGCGCAAACAACGAGCAGAACTTTCTCTACAAGCATCTGGACATTTTTTCTATTTGATAACACGATATCCATTCAAGTTTCTGTCACGGCACTAGGACTCATCTTCATCTGTCAATAGAGAGGTGCAAGCTGCAAGTTAGCTGCTGTGGATGAAGAGATTTTGAGGAACTCTTTGTTGATGGTTTTACAGAGGACCTTTGGATCAGATTATTACTTATGTCACGCTTAACTTTTAATGAGCTGTGATTCTGTAGTGCAGTGCCCAGGGCAGCCACTTCCAACCAAAAAGTGCATTAAACATGAAAAGAGTGTTTCGATTTCAGTTTAGTAGAATTTGTCCATCTGAACATGCTCCAAAAACGATCTCCTCCAAGTGTAAAAACTATTTTAGATAAAATTTAGTTTTTTCAAAAAAGCAGCGTTTCCATTTGGCCAATTTATTTTGCCAATCCAATTTGAGCAATTTCATAGTAAGATTTTATAATGGAAATAAAGCTTTTTGTCAGACATTATCCCTTACATATTGTGTTTTGTAACCAGTTAGATAATTTCAATACGTACCCTCAAGTTCAATCAAAAAATCCTGAAAGTAATTCAGAATTTTTACTTCTTTGATGTACTTCATGCTCCCAGTTTCACTCATCTCTGGTTAAAGGTGTGAGACGATGTAGTTTGAGTCCACCTAAAAACACATCTGAACAGTTACGGTGTTCTACTGAGTAATAAACCATCACTATAGAAAGAAAACAGCAATACCTTGTTGTTGTTGTTGTTGTCAGGGACAAAAAGACCACGACAGTATTCTTGTCTGTCTTAATACAGTGGTCAGGTTGTAAATATCAAGCCCATCCCGCAACTCCTTTAACATGGGAGTTCGCTGCATAGTTGCATGCAAAACAATCGCCCTTAAAAACATTTTTTCAATCAGTATTTAAAGAACTTCGAAGAAAACACTCGGATATAAAAAACTGTATGAAATAACAGACACCTGATAATATCCTCTTTTCTTGGTGTTGATGGGTCCTGTGTATCCACAGTTGATAATGTCCTCTGTGTAGGCTGATACAACCTCAGACTCCTCAAGCTTGAAGAACAAACAAAATCAGTAAATGGGTCAGTCCAGACTTTGGGTCACACCAACTTTGTGGAATATTTGCTAGAGATACCCATCAAATTACCTTTTTTATCAGACTTTTCAGCTGTGGCTCATGAACATCATTTTTGGTGATGTTTGTCAGCTTTCCAGTAGCAAGAAAGTTGAAACACCATTCCTGCAGGAATTTGGGGGCAGGTCCACCCTGGGCCAAACTCACGGCAAAGATTTCCCCTGCAACTCTGTCAAAAAGGGAAAGAAAATTAACACTTATTCAAAAATATTTTCCCTGTATTTCCTTTCTTACATTTTTATGCATTCTAAGTACAAAAGGGTATTCTTCTAATTATTTAGCATGGACATTGATATTTTATGTATTTCTGTCATGTAACTAATTTCTGAAAGCGATCATTTTATCATCACCTCTAAGTAAGCATTCTAAATAATGCATTATTAATCTAACTAAATTGCATTAACAAGCCTATTTTTATGGTTGTTTTTTAAATGTGACAAAGAAGCACAGTAACAGATCAAAACACAACAAAAAAATTGGATTTATGTTTTTTTTTATTATAATAGACTTATAAACTTTACTTTTACAACCAACAAGGTGGATTTCCTTTTTCCACTCTACAACAATTAAGAAAGAAATACAGAAAACATGGTGAGGAAAGCTCTAATTTACCACATCAAAAAAAAAAAAAAAAAAAAAAAAAAACAATACAGTGAGGGAATAATTTTCTGAGCAATCCAAAAAATATTGACCAAAAACGTCTTACTACCATCAACATAAAAAACCAAACCAAAAAAAAAAAAAACCCTAAACAAATAAGTAAGAGGGATTTTATACTTTTCTTTAAACTATTTTGTTAAATTGATGATTTTGAAGACTGATGCAGCAGAAGAGAAATAGAGAAAATAATATTTTTTGAGTTCCAGCGCTATGAACTGTCACTATTTATCGAGCTTTGGTCTAAACTCTAAAGGTAATACTTACAGTTTCAATACATTATATGCAGCTATCACTACACAAGTGGAAATGTACAAACCTGAACAACCCCTTGTCTAAGTCACTAATGGAATATTTGGGGATTTTTCCTTTCCCTTCTTCTCCTTCAAACAGTCGCTTTTCCAAGCCTGCAACCATTTCTGAGAAGTAAACAGGAGACTACTATAACAAATGTAATCATTCTGAAGTGATCCTTAACATTAAAAAAAACCACCAACAACAAATGGATTTACCTGTGAGAAACTCCAGCCTTAAGGCCCCTGTATCAACCCCCGCTTCTCCAATGAAGGTAATTTTTAGCGGGTTTACTGGGGATCCAGATTTTTGTCGTTGCCAAAGCTTCATGCCCCGCTCTACAATGTCCTCTCTTGACACACAGAGATGAAACTCTCTGCTCCTATCAATTTGAGAGGACAGCCAGCGCAGAACATCTTCTTCACTGTTAAAGCAGTGTAAACTAATCAATAACTTGCAAATCAGTACAGTATAAGAATTGAAATCATATATAAAGACTCAACATTTACCATAATATTTGGTGCACCTCTGTAGAGTCTTCCAGTGTGTCCTTAGGGTCAGCGTTTGTTACCAGAGGGCAATCGGAGCTTACAAAAACAGAAAAAAAGACTAGTTATGTGCTTTAAGAAGAACAATTTGACAAAAAAGCTGATTTCTTCTCGTTCGAAAAAATACCTAACTTCTCCACAAAAACTTGCGTGCATAGATATTTATGATTTAGGGAACATTCTCCCACAGATTGGGAAATCTGCATCATCTATCTAAAACGAAACACACAAAACAATTGCAAGTGGGACTCACAAGTATGCAAAACAAAATCCTTCGATTCAATTCAATTTAATTTTATTTCTATAGCAAAATATCACAAAAGAATCTGTCTCATTGGGTTTTATGTTGGTAGTTGTACAAAAGCAGAAGGTCTGTCATAAAATATAATCAATAGTTTAACAATTGTTAAACTAAACCAGGCATGTCAAACATACGGCCCGCGGGCCGGACCCGGCCCGTTGGATGATTTAATCCGGCCCGTCATAAATTTCTGAGTATGTCAAAAAAAGAAGCGAGTCACTAGCTCATTTCTATCAAAAATTATGAATTTTTAAAATAAATACAAACCAAATGCTCCCTCCGGCCGCTAGAGGGCAGTAAATGTGTAAAAGAGCCCACGTCCAGCATGCGGCACTGACACGAGTTAGTACCAGGAAATAAACATTCGCAACGTAATGTGTCCAACTAGAAATAAACCGGCAAGCTTGCTTCATCATTCACCACTACTACTAAACAAGTTATCGGTCAACACACCCTTCCCAAAATGGCACTGTCAAAAAAAAGAAAAGTGGACACGGAGTGCAGGCTTTTCCAGGAAAAATGGACGGAGAATTTTTTATTCACAGAAGTGAAAGCAAAACCAGTGTGCTTGGTTTGTAATCAGCAAGTTGCAGTGTTCAAAGAGTTTAATATTCGGCGCCACTACGAGACTCATCATAAAGACTAGTATGACCACTTGAAATAACAAAAAGAAAGACGAGATAAACAAATTGGTCGCTGGTCTGAAGAAACAGCAGTCTGCTTTTTCGCGCGGCCGCGATATCGCTGATTGGGGCTGTAGAGCCAGCTACGTTATTGCCAACGAGCTGGTGCAGGCATCCAAGCCATTCGCTGATGGGGAGTTTGTAAAAACATGCATGCTGAAGGGCAGAAGTCGTGTGCCCTGCAAAGAGACCTGCCTTTGCCAATATTAGTCTAACGAGGAACACTGTCGCAGATCGGGTGACAGAACTCTCAAGTGACTTGAGCAGCAATTGAAAGAGAAAATCAAATCATTTATCGCATTTTCAATTGCAATAGATGAGAGCACTGATGTCACAGATATTGCTCAACTGGCCATATTCATTAGAGGTGTTGATGAAACTTTGACCATCACCGAGGAGCTGCTTGAATTGGTGCCCATGAATGACACCACAACAGCAGATGACATTTTCAGCGCTCTCGTTGGAGCGCTGGACAAGGTGGAGGTGGACTGGTCCCGTGCTGTGAGTCTGGCGACCGACGGTGCGCCATCAATGGTAGGGAGAAAGGCAGGCGTTGCCACAAAATTCCGTGACAAAGTACAGACCGCAAATGGAGGACAGGAGTTTTGGACATTTCACTGTATTTTGCACCAGGAGGCGTTATGTTGCAAAACACTGCAAATGGACCATGTTATGAGCGTGGTTGTGAAAACTGTCAATTTCATCAGAGCTCGCGGTCTAAATCACCGCCAGTTTGACTCATTTCTCATTGATCATGACATTCATGCTGGCCTACCATACCACACTGACGTGCGCTGGTTAAGCAAAGGTGCAGTACTCAAGCTCTTCTTTGAGCTACGAGGCGAAATTGGACAGTTCATGGAGAAGAAGGGACGCCCAGTAAAGGAACTTCAATGCAAGGAATGGGTGCAGGATCTTGCCTTCATAGTTGATATTACACAACACTTGAATACACTCAACACTACATTGCAGGGCCGTAACAGAGTTGTCACTCAATATCACGACAGCATAAGTGTGTTCAAGATGAAACTGTCACTGTGGGAGACGCAGCTATCTAGTGGTGACACCACGCACTTCTCATGTCTCACAGCTGTGCGTCCAAAGGCACCGGATCGTCCCGATTTGGATAAATATAAAGACAACATAACAGATTTGCTGCGAGAGTTTGAGCGGAGGTTTCAGGTTTTCAGTGAACTTGAGAACAAATTCGGCTTTTTTCGCTCGCCATTTACAGTGAAAACTTCTGATGTGCCAGCTGACATTCAGCTCGAGCTTATTGACTTGCAGTGCGATTCCGCTATGAAGGATAAATTTGGGTCCGTGGGATTGGATACGTTTTATCAGTATCTTGTGCCAGGTTACCCCAAATTAACAGCCATGGCTGCAAAGGTTCTCTCAATGTTTGGGACTACTTATCTTTGTGAACAGGTGTTCTCCGTGATGAACAATAATAAAGCAAAGCAGCGCTCAAGGTTAACAAATGAACACCTGAATGACATTGTTAAATGTGCTGCTACTCAGGATTTGACTCCTGATATCGACGCACTTGTAAAGGCAAAAAGATGTCAAGTTTCAGGAGCCAGCAGCAGCAAGTAGACTGCAGGAGTGCAGTGAGAGAGAGAAAAAAGTGTGATGACACGACATTTGTTTGCACTCATGAATACAGATCATTAAAAATAAGATTAATCTGGCTTCATATTAAAGACAATTAACATTGTTCAGTATATTCTCAGCTTCAGTAGGCCCAGCCTAGTAGTTTGAGCTGATGTAGTCTAATCTTATTGCCCAAGCACTGCTAAAACTTTTATTTTGTATTTTTATTTATATTATATATTTTTATTTATTGTTATTTCAAAGCAGTATGACAATTAAGGCAAAACATTTTTTTTCATAGCTTCCACTTGAGTTTGTTTAGTGTGGTGAGTTTGTTCAGGTGTAAAACTGCATTCACTCAACTGTTAAAATAAACCAGTTGTTAACATATTCAATGCCAAACATGAAAATCAGTATTTTCTCCATTGTTTGTGAATAAATGTGTTGTGCTTAGAAAAGATCCCTTGTCATCCGTGATTATAATATGTAGGGTAGGCTACAAATGTAGGCTGAATGATAAAGCATAGTACTGAAAAACAAAGCTAAATAGTTGGAATTGACATTCTTTTACTGATCCGGCCCACCTGAGAACAGAAAGTCTGGATCCGGCCCCAGAGCCAAACTGAGTTTGACATGCCTGAACTAAACTAAACAGAAAAAATAAAGCTGGTTATTCTTATCCTTAGACCTTCCTTCCTGGTAAGCAAAAACTCGTGAAAAAAACCTGATTCAGAAAAAAAAGAAACCTCAGGAATGCCCACATGAAAAATAGACATGCAAAACACATACATTAAATAAATAAATAAGTGTCAAAAATAAATATTTTAAAGTAATACCATTTCATCTTCAGATGATGATATCTTTTCAATGGCTGTTTCAACATCAAGAAAATCAGCAACAACAAGTGGCTACACAAAACAAAAACAATTATATATTAAGAATAGAAAACCTTTTTTTCTTAATTGTACCATGTAAATTCTTACTAACCATTCCAACTGTATTACTTACCTCTTCATCTTCAGGCGAAGATATTCTTGGTATGCAGTCTTCTACGTGAAGAGCCAACACCTGTAGTGGCATTTCACGACTGCAAGACTTGCATGCTGCTTTTGGCATTTTTTCAAATTCCTTTGCATCCTCTGGGAGTGGGCTGAGTCTAGTTCCTCTTGTAAAGGAACAATGTAAATCGTTGTTTTGCCAGCCCCAGTGGCTATTTTTATTTGGGCTCCTGTGTAGCCCTCAGGATCTGGTGAAAGGACGGTCAGACGCCGTCTTCCTTGGCCTCCTATCAATTAATGAATTAGTAAGTTAATTACCTAATTTATTTATTATTTATGTTAGAAATACATTATGAAAACACATCAAAGTAAGTACCTGTTGCTTTTTTAAGCAGCCACCTCCCGTTAAAGTTTCATTTTTGAATATGCTTCGGTCAGCTGAGTGGATAACTAATAATGAACAAAGAAAATATATTCAAATTGATTAACTATTCATATATATATATAATTAAAAGGACCAGTAACTCTTTCAATGCACAGTTGTGTAAACTGAGATGCCTAAACTTTAATATTTCTTTTAAAGCCAATCTAAGAAATTAATTCTTCTGATTTACCTGTACATGGTCCATGTCATCTGATATTCTGATAGTTCTTCTTCCCAATCCTGCTAGTAGGTACTTGAGTTCTTTTGAAGGGCCCGGTGTAGTCTCCATATTTTTGTGCAGAAGGTAGGTGTTACAGCAAAAATCTTTTGACAACTTTGCTGTTTTTGCTGCATTTGTGCCACAGTGGAAGCGTCTTTTACCGAGACATTTCTGCCTTTGAAAAAGAGCAGGGAAAGATCTGAAACAAGTGAATACACAGTTAGTAAAAAGACAATTTTGACACACAAATTACATAGTATAATAAGGGATGTAAAATGTAACAACCTATATTAATTAACATATTAAGGTCAAAACTATATTTAAACATGAAAATGAATCTGGCATAAACCTGGCCATCTCTTGGTGCACAGGGGGGAGCAGATTCCGTCTTTGATTGGACTGTGTCTGGGACGTCTCACCCTGATGGTCAAGTACTCTACTTGATGTCTGGCCCTGAACTTCTTGCAAATTCTGTTGCAGCACACTCACCAAAGCATGCACTGCAGATGAAATGTCACCACTGACATTTGTCTAGAAGCCCAATATAGGCAGAAAACATAATCTGTTATTACATTCAATTAGCTGGCGTGTTAAACAAATGTGAGTATTCATTTTACAAGATGGGTGTGACCTGACAACATGGCAATAGAGCTTTGTCATTTTTAGTATAGCATAGTAATGTAGTACCCAAAATGTAATAAATGCATCTGTTGTGAATGATGTGGATCCACTGTATAACGGAACTGGACTGAGAAGTATCGGAATGATCTGTCAATCAAACCTCTCCAACAGTTCTAGATGGGGCCAGTGGGCATCACCTCTTTTTTGAAGCATCTGATTGTTCAGGTTTTGATGTGAATATCTTAAAATGAAAAAAGTAAGGATTAGCAAAAACATGCTAAGGGTATTAGAGCAAGAATGGTTATTCTGACGAATAGAATAATTAGTAATAATGAGTAATAACAAAAATAATAACGAGTTATTATGTAATAATTCTCAATAGAAGTCGACAGGATTTTTGGCTTCTTGTAGCCCGCGTGTATTTGGAACGCGAGGGGGGAGGGTGTCACTCAGTCCAGTTCTAATGTACGGGTTATGTGTGCGTTCGTTGAATAAAATTGCAAAATAAAAAAGGTGGGATGTGATCAAGCTGTAAATCAGGGTATTGTTATATTAACATCTGAGTTTTTTTTTTTTTTTTTTTTAACAGTACTCATCATCTCACTCGTTCTCGACAGAGAAATAACCGCATTTGCTTTGAAAATAAGGAGGAGGGAGGGGGGTGACAGTGAGCGAGTTAGCTGGTAACAAAATGCATTTCATTTTAGTAAAAATATAATCGGTTAAAAAAAAAAAATAAACCTACTGCTGGTGAGAGTCCGTCCGCCATCCTAGTGAGTTTTGAACTAGCCACATCAGAGGAGGGGGAACTCAAAGACGGCGCCAAAACTGACGCGGAAAAGAACGGAAATGATGTCACCATGAGCTCTGTCACTGGACTCCAGTCTCGTCCCGGTAGCCAATGGGATAAAAGCCCCGCCCCCGTGTAAAATTTGGCTCAGCTCGGCAGTGAAAACTCGAAAATCCGAATTGAAACTGAAAACAGATGGCTGAAAGTGCTGAAAGTGAAGATTCGTAGATATATATATATATACATATATTTTCAAGTTTTCAATTTTTCTTTCAAATGTTCAGGTTTTTTATTTCAAATGTTCAGTTTTTTATTTCAAATGTTCAGTTTTTTATTTCAAATGTTCATTTTTTTTATTTCAAATGTTCATTTTTTTTTTCAGTTACAATATCTTTTTTTCAAGTATTCCATCTGTTTTTTTCGTTCACTTTAAGCTGATCCTGATTTGACCCCAAACTCACTGTCTAAACAGGGACGCACCGACACTGAGAACTGAAATGCTGCAACTTCAATAGTCTTAATTCCAAAGTGCAGACAGCTGTGCACTCCTCCACAGAGAGCACCAGGGAAGGAGGGGCCATCCAGGAGGAGTGACAGCTGACCTGCAAAACACAAAATGGCAGTGAAAACAGAAATAAAACTCACAACCGTGTCACTGAGCCCACACCTCATCTTTGGATGAGGGTCATGACGTCGGCACTGATTTAAACACCAACAAAGACTCATTTACTCCTGTGTCTCTGATATTTGCTTTTCCTTCTTTTCAATTTGTATTTTCAATGTGAATTTTTTGTGATTAACAATGAACTCCAGTCATACCTCTGTTCTGTTTCTGTTTTCCTTTATGTTTAAATACTTTAATCTTTTACTTAACCTACAATTTTAAGACTCAAAAATAAGACAAGACGTACTACCACCATAGAAATTTGCATTTTTTACATGTTATTATTGATTTGTTGATTGACAAAAACCTTTTTCTTTCAATTCTTTGTTTATTAGTTTTCCTTTTCCCATTTCTGTTTTGCATTACAAGACAGATATTTTAATCGCTGCAAACCTTTATACAATCTAGAGATCGTTTTTGCTTGTTATTCTTAGTATATGCTTCCATGAACACTTTTATTAGTGTACAGTCTTGATACTTTTTTTTTGTTTGTTTGTAATATTTTTCCAATATATGTCCTAACCTGGAAGAATCTATAAAAGTCCTTATTTTCCAGGCCATGCTCCACTTTCAGAGTTTGGAAATCTTTCACAGTCCCTTGACTTAAGAAAAGGCAGTATGCTGTCAGGCCTTGGGTCGCCCATTCTTTGAATCGTGTGTCTAGTTTATTAGGTATAAAGTCTTTATCTGTCAGGATTCCCCCATCTGGCACTAGATCTGACCGCCAGAGGGAGCCCTCACCTGAGTATTGACTTTGGCCTCTCTCTCCTCTCTCAGCAGTTTCTCCCTCAACCTGTTCTCCTCAGCTGTTTCCCATCAGCCTCATCACCACCAGCATTTAACCTGCCAGCAGTCAACCCCTCACTGAGAAGTCATTGTACTGCCTGGCATACATCGCTGAGCATTTCTGTGTACTTTATCTCCTGGTTTTGATATTTGCCTGGCTCCTCTTCGTCACATTATCAAAACAGCACCATCTCAGAATACCGATAGCGTCTTTTAAATTTTTTTGTGATACCACTGTGTACCATATTTTTAGAGAAAGATTGATAAAAGGGTTGTCAAAGTTATTAAGGGAATTCAAGTTTACTTTTTCCCCAATTAATTCTTGTATGAGATAATTTAGTATTGCTGCTTCCTCAATTTCTTTCCACTTAGCAAAATATCTTGAATCACATATACAAAGCAGAGGTCTTAATTGTGCTGTTATATAATAATCTTTGAGACAGGGCAGTGCCACTCCACCTTTGTTTTTTGGTAACTGAAGATTCTGGTATGTAATATTTGGTCGTCTACCCACCCAAATAAACCTAGAAATCATTCTATCCCATTCCTGAAACTCTTTGTCAGATATTTCTATGGGAAGAGATTGAAACAAATAGAGCAATTTAGGTAAAATATTCATTTTAACTGTCTGTATTCTAGAGCCAAAGTCTAGTGGGGTTATTAGATTCCATCTTTTATATCTTCTTTGAGTTTATAAGTGGTTGAATATTTACCATGTATAAATTTGTTAAGTTTTGAGGCAAATTTATACCTAAATATCTCATTGTGGTTGCCTCCCATACTACCTCTCAGTCAAGAGCTGCATCAAGTTGGCTGTGTCCACTATGCAGGCTGGATCCCTCATCCCGTAGTGGACCTGAGCCACCTTGTCTGTATGCGCCAGGTAGTGAGCGAGGCCAGGTCAGTGAGCCTGGCGTTCCCCTCCGTCTCCATTGCTCGCCGTATCTGCTGGCTGGTGACGTTGGGGCATTTGTAACTGTGAAGTAGAAGGGTCAAATTTGTATTAGGAGACATTGCAGACACTGTGACATCACAAAGATAGGTCGCTAGGGATTGCTCTCACTAGCACTACTTTCACTAGCACATTTGTAGTTGCAGAGTCACTGAGGTACATTTGTAGTAGTATTTAAACTTACTACTCATGCAGCCTCCTGAGGTCGTTCGTGGCACTTCCGACCGGTTTCCCATTTCTGGCCACAAAGAGGTGATCCACGCCAGAGGGGTCGTCGCTGTCATTCTTCAGATGACCCGGCCTCACGGACAGGTAATACTGATGGATGATCTGCAGGCGATAAGAATTTGAAGAAATGAATGAAAGGGCACAGGGGGAAACAGACACGCACACAGTACCACATTTATAGTCGCAAACTTACAGCGTCTTCCTCCTCTGTCAGCGCGAACGGAGCCACCTGGCTGTTTGCTGTCTTATGCGCCTTGACAGCCACAACAGTGCGCCCATTCGTCTGGATCCTCTGAAGCCATTCTGTTACCTGAGGTAAAAAGAGAAAAAAAACCAGCAAAAATGAATACTCTTGCCAACTGAGCGCAGTGCCTTCTCTCTAATGCTACGTCAATTCTAAATCACTCACTGTCAGTCCCTCCACGGCCCCAGGTCGCTGGCAGTGACCCAACAGGAGGAGCGCTTCACAGTAATATCTATACCGTGTCTTCTCCTCCTCTGTCAGGTCATCCGCGTTCAACAGACGTCCGAACATCTCGAGCACGTCCTTTTTGGCCTTTCTCAGGACCAAACGGAGCGTGTGGACGGACGTCTTCTCGCCGATGAAATAGTTGTGTCTGAAAATATCAAATGAGAGTGGCATTTACTGAGAGGAAAGGGGTTTTTCTTCAGTCAAAAAGCTCACCTTTTGCTACACAGGTCCTTGCTGTGGGTCTTTGATATGGGCTTCCTCAGCACAGCGAGGAAGTCCATAGTGTCCACATTTGTTATTGAACACGTTATCGCTTGCTCCACGCGAAAACTGTAGGAATTTAAGGAACTGCAGCAGGCTCTTGATATAGTTGATTCGGGTGGCAGCCGAAAGTCCAACCCTCCTCAACTGGTCGAAGTAATCACCCAGCAAAGTGGTGTTTTCGATGAAATTGAGGTTAATTTCATCCCCACTGGGCTGGATGTACCGGAGCACACGAGAAACATTGTCCACCTGCGGACACACGAGGGAGAATGATGGTTTAGTAGTGATAATAAAATACAAACAGGACAACAAAATATTATCCAAAAAGCTCTATGCTCGAGAAAGCTTTCTGCAGAATCACAGCTTCTGCGGTCAAACATGCTTCACTCCACAGCAGACTACTCAAGAACAAAAAATGCTGAAGTGATGGGTATATTTTTATTTTATAGTGTAAATTCGTGGCTTTCTAGGGAGACCTTTCATGATCAGATATCATTTTCCTTTCATTTCTAAAAGTTCATCAAAATAGCTCAATTCTCGAGAAAGCTTTCTTCTGCAAAGCTTCTGCGGTCAAACATGCTTTACTTTACAGCGAACTACTCAGGAATAGAAAATGCTGCAGTGATGAGTCTATTTTTCAGCCTATTTTCATCTGTTATATTAACCACTTCCATCCTTGAATGAAATAGGGAAAAATTACCTCCTGCTTGCAGTTTGGGATCTGCATCACGTTGCCCAAGTGGTGTTTGAATTCCAGCAGCAGGGGATTCTCGGGTGAGAATTTGGCATACAGATTCTCCTTCTGCATCAGCACCCTCACGGTGGTGGAGAATTTAGGGGTTGGCCTGAAAACCAAACTACATTAGTTTAACCAGACACACAGAGAAAAACCTTTTTTCAAGTTTGCATTTCTTGTGCTGTTGTTGGTTTGCTGTTAAATGTACTAACCGTTGCCACGTGGCGTCCACCTCTGGTTGATCAGCGTTCTCCTCAGAATCAGACCGAGCAGGTGAAGCAGCAGAGGTTGTCGCAGACGGCCCAGCATCAGGAGGAGACTCTGCCTGGAGCAAGGTTGGCTCAGGGTCAGCCTCTTCGAAGCCCTGAGGCACGTTTTGGACCAGAAAACCTCTTTTTTTAAGCTGGACCAAGAGGGGTTTGGTAGCAGCTTGAGGACACCAGCTACATATGTCCTTGAAGTCCCACGTTCTGCCCTCACGCATCCACTGCCTGCAGGACTCTTTTGCTCTTTGGAGCTCTGCTGCACGCTCCTCTGGTGTTCTGTCTTTCATGCAGACACGTTTGAGGTGCGAGCTAAGGGCTTCAGAAGGCTTGAAGCAGAGCAGACAGTGGATGATACGACAGTCTGGCTTCCTAAAGGACAGAAATGAAAAAAAAACAAAACATGTTTAGAATATCTAGATAAGAACAAACTGATTCTGCAAAGAATGACTAAAAGTGTCTTTCTAAATCACCTTCACAGTCACTTACGTCTTGCTGTCAAGTCATTTTCCATTACTGAGTTGTCTGACTTGATCGGCTTCCTTCCAGTTCCCGAGTTCCACTCAGCCTTGGTTCTTTTACATGTTCTTATTTGATTGTAGATGATACACTTGCATGAAATGCTTTAAAAGCAGGTGATATACCTGAGCAGTTGGAAAACTGGCTGCCATTTGGGCAGCTGATGTGCCCAGAGTTCTTTTCACAGACAACACCATTGCTTTTATGCCTCAGAGCAGAAGAGCCTCCCTGATTGCTCATTTTCTTCACCTGTTCACACACCTGGTCACACTCCTTCCAATCAAGGAGCAGTGTCTCGGAAATTTTAGGATTTTTGGTGAAGTCTTCAAAAGCGGAAGTTCCGGGCAGGCTCACTGAAGGAATTCGGTTTGGGGCGATTGGGACAGGTGGAGAGCTGGCGCCAAAGCTCAAACCTTCTTTGAATGTCTCGCTTGGCGATATGGCTAAAGCGAGGATGGAAGCGAAAACAACGGCGGGTAGGCAC
This sequence comes from Oryzias javanicus, assembly GCA_003999625.1. Taxonomy (NCBI): domain Eukaryota; kingdom Metazoa; phylum Chordata; class Actinopteri; order Beloniformes; family Adrianichthyidae; genus Oryzias; species Oryzias javanicus. Next base: position 4,311,012 of record CM012450.1, read on the forward strand.
AGCTGTGTTGTGACTGGGAAGGAGTGGGGAGACGTTGGGGGATCCGAGAGTGAAGATAGCATGGAGATGAGTTTTGGGGGTGGGACTGGGAGGGAAAAGAGGGGCAATAGTTTTGACGGGGCTGATGCTAGGAAACAGAGACGGGTAATGTCAATTGACAATACCGAATACGGAGGGGATGGTTATAAAGTAATTCTTAGGTTTGTTGAAGGGGGCGGAGTGGGTTCTTTGAGTCCGGTGAAACTGTCGACTATTCTTAAGAATCAGTTGGGGGAAATCAAACTCGCTAGAGTCTTGAGAGATGGTAATCTGTTGATTGTATGTAAGAGCGAGGACCAGAGGGAGAAGGCCTGTAAAATGAGGGAAGTGGGGAAGCTTAAAGTTATCAGTATGAGTAAGGTTGGAATGGGAGGACTGGGACCGAGAGGAGTGATTTGGGGAATACCAGTGGAGATGTCTTTGGCAGAAATCAAAGCCAACATTCGAGGGGCAGAAATAAGAGAAGCAAGGAGGCTGAGTGTATTTCGTGATGGGGTTAAAAGGGACTCTGAGAGTATACTGTTAGAATTTATAGGAGGAGTTCTGCCTTACAGGGTTTACCTGGGATGCATGTCATACACTGTGAGGGAATATGTGCCCAAACCCATCAGATGTTTTCGTTGTCAAAGATTTGGACACACTGCTACAGTCTGTAAGGGCAAACAGAGGTGTCCTAGGTGTGGAGAGAATCACAATTTTGAAACCTGTGGTAACAAGTTGAAACCTAAATGTTGCAACTGTGGAGGGGATCATAGTGCAGCTTATGCAGGTTGTCAGTTCATGAGAAGAGAAGTACAAATTCAAAAAACCAGAGTTCTACATGGAATTTCATATGCAGATGCAGTTAAGTTAGTTGAAAAAGATTCAGAAAGAGGAGCAGGGGTCACTCACGGGGTGGCAAATTGTTCACAGGATAGAGATGTTGGTGGGAAAGTTTGGGTGGATTTGAAGAAACTGGTTACATTTGTTGCTGGAGTTCTTAATGCTACTATGGAGACTAAATCAAAAACAGAAAGAATTCAGATAATTGTGAAAGCAGCGGCTAATCATCTAGATATCGCAGAGTTGACTTGGGAGGAGGTCAGAAACAATCTCAATGCCCATTCCAGTCAAGATCCGGGATGTGTGGGATAGTAAATGGTTCTTATTTTACAATGGAATGCAAGGAGCTTATTGGCCAATGGACAGGAGTTTAAAAGGTATATAGATGACGTGGATGTTAAGCCTGATATTATATGTATTCAAGAGACGTGGTTGAGGCCTAATTTAGATTTTAAATTTTATCAATATACGGGAATTCGGTGCGATAGAGGGGAGGTGATGGGTGGAGGTTGTGCCACCTTTATTAAAAGCAATTTCAATTATAGAATAATTAAAATAGGAACACATGAGGAATTAATTGGTGTAGAAGTATATGTTGGTGGGGGGAAACTTAATATTGTTAACTACTATAATCCATGTAAAAAGTTAGATCTTGACTTTCTTAAATCTATTACCTATCTGGACGGTGGACAGGTCCTTTTGTGTGGGGATTTCAATGCCCATAGCACTTTATGGGGAGGGAAATCAACAGACGCTAATGGCGAGGTGGTGGAGAACTTGATTGATGAGTTTCACTTGGTGTGTATTAATGATGGGAGAGGTACTAGAATAGATAGTAGAACAGGGAACTTATCAGCACTAGATCTCACTGTTGTTTCAAATGTTTTGGCAGGGAGTTGTGAGTGGACTGTACACAATAGTACAATGGGGAGTGATCATTATCCTGTTTTAACTAGGATTGGTGGGGTGAGGGAACGACCACTTACCGAAAGGGAAGGAAGGTGGATTTTTCACAAGGCGAATTGGGAAAAATGTACTTTTATATGTGAAGAGGTTCAATCTAGAATTGGTTGGGAGGGTACTGTTGAGGAAATTGAAAGGGAAATTAGGAAGGTGATAATTGAAGCAGCAAATCGAACCATTCCAAAAAGTAAAGGAACTATGATAAGAAGAAATGTTCCTTGGTGGACTGAAGATTGTAGGATGGCGGTTAGAAATAGGAATAAGGGTCTAAAATTATTGAGACGGACTCACACCTACGAGAACTTGTTGAGGTATAAGAAGTTATGTGCTGTAGCCAGACGAGTTATCAAGGAGGCGAAAAGGGAGAACTGGCGGGATTTTTGTGACAGGATTGGTCGAACTACGCCAGTTAGTGAAGTTTGGGGAATGATTAGAAAAATGAAGGGAATAAGTAAGGAGTTAAAATATCCAGTAATAAAAGTGGATGACAAATTGGCTATATCTGATGGGGAGAAAGCGGAAATATTGGCTAAAACCTTTGTTAGAATTCATAGTGATGAAAATATATCTAGATATAGAAGAGAGAGGAGAGAAGTAACTAGGGAAAGATACTGTAATTATGCTGGTGATGACAATTATGTGAAAACTATGGATGTTCCATTCACGTACTTTGAATTGGATCAAGCCCTAAATAAATCCCGACTTACAGCGTCAGGTATGGATGGAATAAGTTATGTAATGCTAAAGCATTTAGGTAGGAAAATGAAGCTGAGGTTACTGGATATGTATAACAAAGTTTGGATGGAAGGTACATTACCAAGTAACTGGAAAGAGGCAGTGATAATTCCTATATTAAAACCCGGTAAAGATCCAAGCGATCCAGATAGTTACAGACCGATAGCACTCACATCACATATAGGAAAAATAATGGAGAGCATGATAACTGAAAGACTGACTTACTACCTGGAAAGTAAAAGATTATTATCCCAATATCAGAACGGTTTTAGGAAAGGTCGAGGGACTATGGATCCAGTAGTTTGCCTAGAGACAGATATTAGGAAAGCCCAGGCTAATAAAGGATATTTAGTTGCAGTGTTTTTTGATATTGAAAAGGCATACGATATGGTTTGGAAGGAGGGATTATTGGTAAAATGTTGTAGATTAGGACTGAATGGAAGAGTGTATAATTGGATAAGATTTTTTGTTTGAAAGATACATTTGAGTCAAAATAGGAATGTCTGTTTCAAACAGATATTTAGTCGACAATGGAACTCCGCAGGGAAGTGTAATTAGCCCTTTGCTGTTTTTGATGATGATTAATGATGTCTATAATTCCATCGGGCATGACTTCGGGAAAGCATTATTTGCTGATGATGGAGCTTTGTGGAAGACAGGACGGAATTTTAAATTTGTAGAGAAAAAGATGCAGGAGGCCGTTACGAAGGTGGAAAACTGGTCCTTTGATTGGGGCTTTAAACTTTCTGTGAGTAAGACAAAATGCATGGTTTTTACTAGAAAACGGAAATCTGTTCTTAACCTGAAATTGTATGAAGAAGCATTGGAACAAGTTAATAATTTTAGGTATCTGGGTATTATCCTTGACACTAAGTTGACATGGAGAGAGAATATTGATAGTATAGTAGGGAAATGTAAGAAAGTCATTAATATAATGAGATGCTTGAAAGGTACTGGGTAGGGAGCTAGTGCACAGGCTTTGAAACAAATTTACATTTCTATGATTAGGTCAGTTATTGATTACGGGATTATTATTTACAGTACAGCTTGTAGGACTCTGTTACATAAACTGGAGGTTGTACAAAACCAGGCGCTGCGTATATGTACTGGGGCAATTAGGTCTACTCCTGCAGTGTCGCTACAAGTTGAAATGGGGGAACTTCCGTTTACTCTAAGGTCTAATCAACTTTTGCTTAATTATTGAGTTAATATACAAAGCTCTACAGATGATGAACACATGGTTAGAAGGGCTATGACTCCCTGTTATGAGAGAAATGGTGAAAAAAATGAAAGTGTTGTTTTGAAAGCGTCTAGACTGGCAAGGGCGATGAAGCTTGCTGATATGCCTTTAGTTAAAAAGTTTTTGTACCCTGCCACTCCTTTTTGGGTTTTCCCAACCCCGCAGATTGATTTTTCCCTTCATAGGCAGATGGGAGTTTGTAAAGGGAAGGGGAATTGGGATGTCATAACAGCAGATAGGTTGGCTACAGCTCATTCTACATTTATTCCTCTTTACACTGATGGATCTAAAGACCCAGAAACTCAGAGAACTGGTTTCTCTTTCTATATCCCTACATTGGGAAAGTGTGGCTGTATTAGGACTTCTAAAGATCTTTCAGTTTATGCAGTTGAAATGTTGGCAATTTCATATAGCTTACAATGGATGGAACAAAATAGAATTGAACAGTGCATAATTTGCTCAGACTCCTTATCGGCATTGAGGTCTCTGAAATATTTTTCCTCTGACTGCAGGTCTGATATATTATATGAAATTTATGAAAGTTTGTTTAGATTAGTGAATTTGAAAATCAGTATCCGATTTATGTGGGTGCCAGCACATAGGGGCGTGGAGGGAAATGAGATGGCTGACTTCCTGGCGAAGCAAGCATTAAATCGGGGTATGGATACAGAAATTCCGCTCGGAAGAATGGAGGTTAAATCAATCATTAGGAGAAATATTTTGGAAGAATGGCAGAGACAATGGGATAGGGAAAAGAAAGGAAGACATCTATATAAGATACAAGACAAAGTAGGGAAAGGTATGAATCTTAAGTTAAATTCCAGAGATCAGATGATAATTTTGCAATTGAGGATGGGGCACACAGCATTAAACAAAACATTACATTTAATAGGGAAACATCCCACTGGCACTGAAGATTAGAATGAAGCTGTCAGAAGGAGATCAGCTAAGTCTGAGAAGGCTGTTAGGAGGAGAGCAGAGCTTTATTGGAGCTGTGATTGTTTTTTTTTTTTTTTTTTTTTTTTGAGGAGAATTAGAATGTTGAAGAGAATATAGTTTTTTTTTTTTTTTTTTTTTTAGAGAGAGTCCCCCACTCCGACTCACACTCCTACACAGTAGGTGGCGGTAATGCGCCCTCACGTTGGTGCCACCCGCCATTTAAAACTCCAGCAAGACGAAGAAGAAGAAGCAGGAGTGTAGGTGGATGGTTGTGCTTCTCTGGCTGCTTACTTTACAAATAGTTGGAGGTTGTTGAAATTCTGTTCAAGTTGGAGAGTGGTGGTCGAGCTCCGGCCGATGGCCTGTACTGGTCCGGTAAGACGGTGTTTGTCCATTACTTCTCCACTTGGCAGGTTTGCAGGTAGTTGTGTCTGGTTCTGAGGTAGTTTAGCGTTATGATTTCGGTGTTGGGGGGACTTGATGTCGATAGGACGAAATTGGGTGGAAAGCGGGATAGGTCTGGTTCGAGCACTTGTTTGGAAATTGAAGATTGTAGGGAGGTAAAAATGGCACGGTCTATGGGGGAAAGGCGTATTGTGATCAAACTTAAAGAGCAAACAGGTGATGGCTTTAGGGCTATGAACCCTTTAAAGATAGCTGACTCTCTGAAATGTCTTGGTGAAAATGTGAAGGCTCAGGTTGTCCCGAGTGGTGCTCTTTGCGTCTTTTGTTCTACTCCTGAGCAGATTTTGAAAGCGCAGAAGCTAACAAAAATCTGTGGAAAGAAGGTAGAAGTGGCAGTCACTGATCGGAGCGATATAATAAAAGGGGCTGTGTATGGTGTTTTTGCAGACATGACGGAGAAGGAAATTAAAGATAATGTGGTTGGAGGGGATGTGGTGGAGGTCAAGAGATTTAAAGCTCGTGAGGGTGGGAATCCGTGTGCCCCGGTTTTGCTCTCCTTCAAAGGGGACAAGCTTCCGTTGAGGGTGTTTCTGGGTTGTCTATCATATCTGGTTAAACCGTATATGAGACCCCCGTTACGATGTTTCAAATGTCAGCGTTTTGGACATGTGGCAATTGCATGCCGTGGTGATAGGCGCTGTTTAAAATGTGGGGGCAATCATGATGTCGCTAGCTGTGTTGTGTCTGCTCTGAAATGCTGTAACTGTGGAGGTTGTCATCTGGCGTCGTCTAAAGAGTGTGGCTTTTTCATTAAAGCGAAACAGGTCCAAATTGTCAAGGAGCAGCATAATCTTTCTTATGCGGAAGCCGTGAGAAGAGTTAATGTTGATGCTCCTTCCAGAGTTTCCGTGACTTCTCCTGGTAGTCAGGGTTTGTTGACAAACTCACCTTCTACTGTGGGTGTTGAGGCTGTTAATTTGGTGGTTCGTAAGGAAGCGTTGCTGGCATTTATAGTCGATGTTGTGTATGGCACTCGAGGCAAGAAATCAAGATCTGATATTATTAAGTTTGTGTCGGAGTCTGCTACAAGGTTTTCAGGTGTTGGGGATTTAGTTCCTCAATCTCTGCACGAGTTTATGAAAGCTGGTCAAGGATGCTGTTCTGAAAGGGAGGTGGATAGGGAAGGGGATTGTAGTGCTGAAGGGGGGTTTGTGGAAGACATGGATGGAGTCTAAGGATTGATGTTTTCTATTTTACAATGGAATGCTAGGAGTCTTATAGCAAATGGACAGGAATTTAAAAGGTTTGTTCGTGATTTTAACCCAAAGCCAGAATTAATTTGTGTACAGGAAACATGGTTGAAACCCCATCTGGATTTTGTTATTCCAGGGTATGATAGTGTGCGTAGAGACAGATCAGATAGGAGTGGCGGTGGGTGTGTCACGTTTGTGAGGAGTGAAGTGCAGTACAGGGTCTGTCATAGGGTACTCTTGAATGTGTTATATGTGAGGTGTGGTGAGTGTGTGAGTGTGAGTGCACTTGGTGAACTGTTACAATCCCAACGCGCGCTTGATACTAACTGAACTTGAAGACATTTTGACTAAGACTGGGCGTTCTGCTGTGTGGGTAGGGGATTTTAATGCCCATAACCCACTGTGGGGAAGTGAGAAAAGGGACTTTAATGGTGCCGTTCTTGAGGATTTTCTGGATGTTTCTGGTCTTGTAATGTTGAACACAAGCGAACCAACTCGGTTTGATGTGTCCTCAAATAAAAGGTCATGCCTTGATCTAACCTTTTCCTCCCCAAGACTGGCAAGGATTGGTGAATGGGCTGTGTTGCAGATGAATATGATGGGAAGTGATCATTTCCCGGTGGTATGCAAATTTGGTAGGATTCTGGTGATGGATCCGGAGGACAGCTTCCAAAGATTTTGATTTTTCTCGAGCTGACTGGCAATTATTTCAAAAGGGAACAACTTCTGGTTTGGAGTTTGTGAACAGTGATGATACATTAGATGAGATGTGGGACTCGTTAAAGTCAGTGATTCTGAGGGTTGCTTTGGAGACTATTCCTGTCAGAAAAGGCCCTAAAGGTTGTGTTATTGTTCCTTGGTGGAATGTAAAATGTAGTGAGGCAATCAAACAGAGGCAGAGTGCATTTAGGAAAGTTCGTAAGTACCCAACTCTGGAAAATGTTGTTGACTTTAAAGGGTGTAGGGCCTTGGCGCGGAAAGTGATAAAAACTGAAAAGAAAAAATATTGGAGACGATTTTGTGGTTCCCTAGGTCCTGATACCTCGGTGGTGCACCTTTGGCGAAAGATTCGTCGCATGTCTGGAAAGGTGGTGAAAATTACAATCCCGCTTTTGAGTGATGGTCATAATGTGGCAAATACCAGTGTAGATAAAGCAAATATGATTGTTCAGGTTTTTAAAAGAATTCATGATCCTGTATGTATGAGTACTGAAATTCTTGAGTCCAGAAAACTGTTGTTGGGGAATGATTTTGGGTTTGTGGGGATACCTGCTTCGAATATTTCTTATAATGTGTATTTCTCTTTTAGAGAATTAGAAGATGCTATTTCCCGGGGGGTAAACACAGCCCCTGGTCAGGATCAGCTTAGTTATTTCATGTTACAACATTTGGATGAAGGCACAAAACATGAGTTGCTAACATTATTTAATTATATTTGGGAGGCAGGCACGTTACCCAAATCCTGGAAGCATTCAATCATAGTTCCTATCCTAAAACCAGGAAAAGATCCTTCTTTTCCATCTTCGTACAGACCTATAGCTTTGTCATCTGTGGTGTGCAAAGTGATGGAGAGGATGGTGACGAATAGACTTGAATATTATCTTGAAAGTAGTGGTTTTTTTGTTAAGTATCAATAGATTTCGGAAGGGGAGAAGTACTTTAGATTCAGTTGCAGTGTTGGATAGGGATGTTAGGAGGGCGATGATAAATAGGGAGGCTGTGTTGGCTGTATTTTTGGATATCGAAAGGGCATATGATACCTTATGGAAAGAAGGCCTGTTGCTTAAATTGCGGAAAGCGGGGGTTTGTGGTAGACTGTTTCATTGGATTGAAAATTTCTTGAAAGATAGATCCATACAGGTTAGGGTGGGGACTGTTTTATCAGAGGTGATTGGAGTGGAGAATGGGACTCCACAAGGTTCGGTTATTAGTCCGATTCTATTCAATATTATGATTAATGATTTATTTGATGACGTTGATGTCACCTTTGGTAAGTCTTTGTTTGCTGATGATGGAGCTATTTGGAAATGTGGGAAAAATGTTCACCATATGTTTTTGCAAACGCAACGGGCTCTGGATAAAATTGTTAAGTGGGTGAGTATGTGGGGTTTTAGGATCTCTTATGAAAAGAGCAAGTTTATGATTTTTGGTCTTAAGAGGAATATTCCACCTGATGTTCTTTCACTTTATGATCGTCCTATTGAAAGGGTTAAGATTTTTAAGTTTCTTGGTTTATGGTTTGATGAGAGACTGACGTGGAGAACTCATGTGGCTAAGGTTCTGCAGAGGTGTGAAAGAGTGATCAATATTTTAAGGAGCTTGACTGGGAGTGATTGGGGGGCAGAAAGGTGTACACTACTGGTGATATATCGTGTCATGATAAGGTCTGTATTGGATTATGGTTGTCAAGTTTTTGGGGCTGCTGCGAAATCCGTCCTAGCTATGTTGACAGGGTTCAAGCGAAGGCTTTTGAGAATTTGCTGCGGGGCCTTTAGAACAACCTCGATACCTGCACTCTTGGTTGAAACAGATGAGCTACCTCTGCGTCTACGACGTATAAAGCTGGGGGTGAGTTACTGGGCAAGGGTGGCAGGATTTGGTGGGTCTTTGGCAGCTAAATGTCTCCTTGATGAGTGCTGGGAATTTGGGGGTGGTCAGAAGAAAGTTACTTTCTTGTCACGTGTTTCGAACTATTTGGGGGAGATGAAGTTGACAAAGAATTCTGCGATTGGCATGGTGTGGCCTGTAATGCCGTTGTGGCGCCTGCCTGAACTGGAGGTTGATGTGGAACTGATTGGATTAAATAAAGAATTTGTTTGTAAAAGGATTGAATCTTTTTTGCAGAGCCAAGTGGATGTTGTGCAAATTTTTACTGATGGCTCAAAGGAGACTGGATCCCAAAGAACAGGCTTTGGAGTGTTTGTGAATGGGTTGCAGGGAGGTCTCAGTGTGCGTGCAACAGATAGATTATCTGTGTTCTCTGTGGAAATGCTGGCAACTTTGTGGGCATTGCATTGGGTGGAGGACCATACCCCTGAACGGGTCATCATTTGTTCTGATTCATTGTCTGCTCTGTTGGCGATACGTCACAGAAAATCTGAGTCGCGTCCTGATTTACTTTATGAGATTTTACTGAGTCTTTCTGTGGTGGAGGGTTTGGGTTGTGATGTTTCATTTCTCTGGGTTCCGGGACATGATGGGGTAAGAGGGAATGAAGCTGCTGACAGACTGGCAAAGGAGTCTCTTCTGAAGGAAAATGTGGATGTGGTTGTTACCTTTTATGTTTTTAGTTGAAACCTGGTTAGATGAGAATAGTAGTGGTGCAGTTCTCACAGAGTCGGCTCCTCCCAATTATGGTGTTATCAGTGAGGAAAGAACAAGCAGAAAGGGTGGGGGGTTGCAGTTTTGTTTAATGAAATGTTTCAGTGTAAAAAGTTATCTTTTGAAATGTTTTTTGAAAAAAAATATGTTGCCTACAGCTGAAGGCCTCAACTCAAAACCATATTTATCAATATCTATCGACCCCCTAGATATAGTCCAGAATTTAACCTTGAGTTTAGTGAACTGCTGTCTATAATTTGTCTTGATTTTGACTGTATAATCATGGCTGGAGATTTTAACATCCATTATGGAAATCTTGAGAACAAAGGGACTAAGGACCTGAAAAACACTCTGGACAATTTTGGGTTGACTCAACATGTAACAGAGCCCACACACAACAGAGGGAATTTTCTTGATTTATTGATTTCCAAAGGTCTGAACATCTCTAAGGTTACTGTATGTGATTTAGGTCTGTCTGATCACTGCTGTGTTTTCTGTGAGAGCACAATTCCAGTACACAAAAATGTTTTGAGGGAGGAGATCACAAAACGGTATATAACTGAAAATACTAGTGAGATGTTCAATCAGATTTTCTCTCTGACTCCTCCCTCTCAGGGGATTCAGTCAATGAACTTGTTAATAGCTTTAATTCCAACATGTCAAATATCATGGATAGCATTGCTCCCAGTAAGGTGAAGGTGATCTCTGGTAGGAAAAAATCTCCATTGAGAAATTCCATTCTGGTAAGGAACGGAAAAAGAGAATGTCGGAAATCTGAACGCAGATGGCGAAAATCTAAACAACAGGTAGACTATGACATCTATAAAGAGAAACTTCACTTATATAATTTACAACTGAGCAATGCAAGGAAGTCCTATTTTTCTGAAATTATTACCAAAAACTCCCATAATGCTCGGGCCTTATTTAATATAGTCGACAGGTTGACAAAACCCCCTGTGTCAGTGGCACCAGAACTTTACTCCACCAAAGCCTGTAATGACTTTGCCAAATTCTTTAGGGACAAAATCAAAAACATTAGACAAACAATTGTTTCATCAACTACAAGTTCAGGATATGAACCCTATCCACTAGAAACCATAAACCCCATGGCTCAGTTTCAACCCATAAACAGTAAAGAACTGCAGGACATTCTATGTCAACTGAACTCCTCCTCCTGCTGTCTGGATATTCTACCACAAGCTTTTTCAAAAAAGTTTCAAAGATCCTGGAACCAGCCCTGCTCCAGATTGTCAACTTGTCGTTAACATCTGGTGTTTTCCCAGAACCGCTGAAAACAGCTGTAATCAAACCTCTCCTAAAAAAGGACAGTCTAGACAAAACTCAAATGAACAACTACAGACCGATATCAAACCTGCCATTCTTAAGTAAGATCATTGAAAAAGCTGTTTTCCATCAGTTAAATGAATTCCTAATGAATAACAACTGCTATGATGTCTTCCAGTCCGGCTTCAGACAGAACCACAGCACTGAAACGGCTCTGACCAAAGTGACCAATGACATACGTTTGAATACAGACAGTGGAAATATGTCAGTGCTAGTTTTACTGGATCTCAGTGCTGCGTTTGATACAGTCGACCACGCAATACTACTCAGACGACTGGAAAACTGGGTGGGTCTCACTGGACCAGTACTAAACTGGTTCAAAACGTACTTAGAAAACAGGAAATATTTTGTGTCAATTGGTAACTTCACTTCTGAGCCAACAGAAATTACATGTGGAGTGCCCCAAGGCTCCATCCTGGGACCACTTCTATTTAACATCTACATGCTCCCACTGGCCCAGGTTATAAAGAACAACAACATTAGTTACCATAGCTATGCAGATGACACACAGATATATATTAGACTGACACCAGGAGACCGAGGCCCTGTACAGGCTCTTGGTAAATGCATTGAGGACATTAATGACTGGATGTGTCACAACTTACTTCAATTAAACAAAAACAAAACTGAGGTTATTGTTTTTGGGGCTAAAGAAAAAAGGTTAGACGTCACTACAGAGCTTCAATCTATTCAACTAAAAACTACCAACCAGGCCAGAAACTTGGGTGTAGTGATAGACTCAGACTTAAATTTTGATAAACACATTAAGGCAGTCACTAAATCAGCCTATTATCATCTCAAAAAATATCTCAAGGATTAAAGATTTGATGTCTAAGCAGGACCTGGAGAAACTAGTGCATGCTTTCATCTTTAGTCGACTTGATTACTGTAACAGTGTTTTTACAGGACTACCAAAAAAATCCATCAGGAAACTGCAGCTTATTCAGAACTCTGCTGCTCGGGTTCTCACAAGGACAAGAAAGTAGACCACATCAGTCCAGTTCTGAGGTCTTTACACTGGTTACCTGTCTCTCAGAGGATAGACTTTAAAGTTCTGTTACTGGTTTATAAAGCTTTGAATGGTTTAGCACCAAAATACATGACTGACCTCCTGACCCAGTATGTACCAGCCAGACCTCTCCGATCATCAGGATCCGGTCTTTTATCAGTTCCTAGAGTCAGAACTAAACATGGAGAAGCTGCATTCAGCTTCTATGCACCACAGATCTGGAACAGACTTCCAGAAAACCTTAGATCTGCTGAAACACTCAGTGTATTTAAATCCAGGTTAAAGACTCACCTGTTCTCAGTTGCATTTGATTAATATGTATTCAAAAGTTTACGTCCGTTTTTATGCTTGTTTTAAATTAAAATCTTTTTACTTTCTTTTACTTTTATTTTAATGATTTGAATAATGAAGGACATTTTTACTATTTCTTTTGATTGTTTCTTTTATGTTTTATGTAAAGCACTTTGAATTGTCTCTGTCATGAAATGTGCTTACAAATAAACTTGCCTTGCCTTGCTTGCTTGCTAGGTAAACAGGAGTGTCGCAGCGTTTGCACAGAATATTTAACAACCTTTGCAAAAGGATGGGACACGGAAATAGAGGAGACTGTATTATTCCTGTCAGACGTTTATAAAGAAGAGCCCTCTGCAGGTGCCTTTTTCATGCAGTAAGGAGGAGGTGGTACACTGAAAAAAAGGAAACACTGAGTCTTTGGATTTACTAACATATTTCCAGTAAATGCAACACAATTTATTCATATTTTCTCTGTTGACATAATATAAACAAGTAAAGACTATGTGACTGAATAAACTATTAAATGTGCTTGTTTCCATCATGTAGTCTGAAAGTGATTCAATCAAAAAAGTAATTCAATGTAATTAAGTTGTCTAAAACGGAAAAGGAAATGCATTCAAAGCGCAAAGAAACCTTTTTTTTCAGCAGAAGAAGAAATATATCAAGCGGGAAGTTCGGCTGGCTTTAACGTCTCTTCAGTAGCTCAAGTCAAGATCTAAAAGAGTGAAAAGGTGAGTTTATTGACTTTGAAAATGACATAAGCAACCTGCAATTCGTGTTTATATTTAATCCACGTTTTTTTTTTTAATGTACTGTTTCGTTGGCTAACCGAAACTAAACCTGTTGCTAGCATTCCCTTCCCCCAACACACGTTCCACGCGCTTGTAAAGGCAATTTGTTTCGTCGCTCGAACACAAGTTGGTTGAATTTTAATATACATCTCCTCCTTAGTTTGAATTTTAATATTATGTTCTTTAAATAATAATTAACATTTATCCGCGTACATTAGATGAAAAGTGGCCGCCAGGTTTGTCCAGAGAAATAAGTAAAACTGAAAATTAAAATGAACGTTTGAGGACAGCAATGAGACACATTACACAGATTAATTGAAATCCTTTACTTTTTTATATCAGTGAAAGGCTGTAATGTGTCTTAGCTCGTCGCGGTACTTGGGGTGGGTGGGGGAAGATTGTGAGACTGCGAGAGGAAGGCAGGTGGCACCGCGAAGAAAAAGGTAGACTATATTACATGCAGTCGAACTCGTTGACTATAAAATACAGTAAATGGTTGAACTACAAAATTGTTTCCTACAGTGCATTGTTTTTTCAGTCACCTGGTGGCTTGCAGTCAGTGCAGCGCCAGATTTCTAGCTTTACTCAATATATCAATATTAATATCAATAAGATAGGTGCCTCCTCGTACCGTCTTCTCGCGATATTGGTTATTAAGATTGACGCGTGACGTCGGACTAAAAAACTACCAGCATGCACTGCAATCCAAGCTCCGGGGTGATCTCGAAAACACCTACGTCTTGCTAAAAATAAATAAATAAATAAATAAAAATAATAATCCATCCATGCATGGAAAAAAACAGTCAGCGCGGGAGTGCGCTTTTGTTTGACACGGGGAGAAATATTCTGACCGAGTAAGGCTCAATGGGGGATGCTTTTAACAATATGATGTGAACTCAAACGAACGAGTGGAAGAAGCAGGAACTTTTTTGAGTGGTGAAGTCGAAGGTACCCTCACAGAAAGTTTGTTGCTCCCAGTATGTTGTTTGAATGCTTAAAAAAACGCTTTATTTTATTCAATGCCTTTGTTTTTTTTCCTCCAAAATTTTTCGATATTTTGAACATGAAAAGAAAACCGCAAACAGTACATGTTTTCCAAATATATTTTTTTTTAAATGATGAATGTATAATGATGTAAAAGTGCAATTAAACATTTTTCAGTTGGTTATTTTCTTTAAATGTGATTGAAATTGAGAAATATTTAAGCATATTTTGAAGAATTCGCTCAGGCTTCTAAATCTTATAATATATATTTTTTTCCTTAGCGACAATAGTATAACAAAAACATACTCTACTTTGAGTCTTGATTTTGTTTTTCCCCTTCTTTAATTAATGTGGGAGATTGGTCCATGTTGCAAAAACATTTGATGCATGTCAAAATAAAAGGCTTACCTGTGAATTCGATGTGCAAATTGCGCCCTGTATAAATACAGCATTAGTCCGTATCATTACCAGGGAAAGAGCTTTCAGTGTTCTATTAAATCAATTTGAACTACTTCAATTGTTTTAGTTCCAGGAAATTAAAAAAAAAAAACTTAAAAAAGCGCACAAATTAAAAATTTCAGATAGAAAGGATTCACCATCCAAAACATTTTAGGTAGAAGGAGGAAACATTTTAAAAGAATTTTTGTTTTTTGTCACAGACCTATATGTTTAGCATGATGTGTTTTATTGTTCTCTCTCTACTTTAATGTTTCAGTAACGGATCCAGTTCACTGATGTTTAACCCTTCCGCTCTCCTTGGGGTCCAGATGGCTCCAACCACATATTGTTATGCGATTTCTTCCATGACAAATGTGGACGAAGGGGGACAGGATTTTATGTCTGCCATGGACATTAGTGAAACTCCGAAATCAGTGAAAAAAAAAAGTTCAGCGCACTGTCCTGTGGTGTCCAGATGACCCCACTTTTAATGTAAACAAGCTAAGGAGAACGGAAGGGTAACATGTTTTGTTTTTATACAGGTCCCTCATTACATATGCAACACAGACTTGTCAGGGTAAGTGTTATATTACCTTTGTCTAAGCAGCTGTTAATAATTACTCAGAATTTTCACAAGAATGTATAATAAAAAATCAACTGCTGAAGACAAATGTGAGTGATTTGTTCTCTCAATCTGTGTGTTACAGGTCTTAGGTAGTGGCTTTGATGTGGCATTGTAAGGGGTGCACAGAAACTAAAACAAGTAGGTCTGAGCTTTTACACACTATAGGTTAAGACATCCAGCTTTCGGACGTAGTTGCCGCTTTCCATTGTACATATCAGCAATGTGATCATGCACATTTAAACATGGAATGCCCTTATTGTTCACCAAAGGTAAAATACACTCAACAACCTGTCGATCAAAAGAGGTAATATTCAGCTGTCAGCATTGTACTTGCAGTGATTTAACATCAGAAAGGATTTTTTGCTCATTTAAATGCTCACCTTAAAAGAAATGAGACTGTAGTTTGTAATGTTTTTGTAGGCTGTAACTTTAAAACAAACATTTACTGTACTTTTAAATCTCATAAAAACCGTAAACACAGCCATCCACATTGGTCGATTATTAAACCAGGTGTTGTTCTTAGTAGAGTATCTTCTGTGAATGAACTGGAGACAAGTCAGTCAGGAGCTGCTGGAGCAGTCAGAAAGTTCCATTCCTTCAACAAGTTATCAAACAAGGATTTGGAGAAGGAAATAGAGCAAGGTTTTGCTGCTGCTTTACTTAAGTTGGAACACCTGGTGTCCGTCCCAAGCAAAGCAGTTGATGTGTTTCTAGAGGAAATCCACAGTTTTATTGGGGTCTGCATCTGTCCATTATCTTGTGATGTGCTTCGTGACCTTTTGCTTCAGAAAAATCTCTCTGTAGATGAAGTCACAGTTAGAGAAATTGTTAATGCAATTTACTCTACCAATCCTGTGCTAAGATCCATACAAAAAGGTGGTCTTCTTAGTACCGCCTATCTACGTAGGCAGTATTACAAACAGAAATTCAACGTTGTTGAGCCAGTTGAATACATTCTTGATGCCAAAAACAAGCACAGTTTCCAATATGTCCCAATACTAATGTCCTTAGAGCAGCTGTTAAATAAAAAAGAAATCATCGATAAAGTTGTTGAAAGTCATCAAAGTCACAATAGCACACATTCTGGAGTGTCAGGTCAGTACAGGTCATTAAAAGATGGTTCCCTATTTAGGGCAAACAGTTTTCTTGCTGGAGAAAAGCTAAGGATTATCCTAAATTTATATGTGGATGACTTTGAGGTCTGTAACCCTCTGGGCACCTCACGAAAGAAACACAAGCTTTGTGCTGTTTATTGGACATTAGCTAACCTGCCTCCAGGATCTCATTCCTCGTTATCATCTATCTATTTGTCAGTTTTGTGCAAAGCTGACCATGTTAAAACATATGGTTACAACAAGATTTTTGAACCTCTTCTAGAAGATCTTAAAACCCTTGAGAAGCATGGCATTTCTGTTACCCTGTTAGGTGAGTCTGTTAAAGGCACAGTTTTCAGTGTGGTGGCCGACAACCTTGGAGCACACAGTGTTGCAGGATTTATGCAGAGCTTTTTGGTGGAATATTACTGCAGATTTTGCACTGGGAAGAGCAGTGACATTCAAGTACATCCTGTTGCATCTGGTGCTTTCAATCTCAGGAATAAGGAACTTCATCAAGTTCATGTTTAACAAGCTCAAGATACAGGAACAAGTTGTTATGGAGTGAAAAATGAATGCGTCTTCACAAAAAATCTATCTCACTTTGATGTTATTTTTGGGTATCCTCCTGATCTCGCCCATGATCTTTTTGAAGGCATCATCCCAGTAGAGTTGGCTCATTGTTTGAATGTGCTTATTTCCAAAAGGCTTTTCACATTAGCTGACCTAAACAATGCTATTCTAACATTTCCCTACAAATGGTCTGACCGGACAAACAAGCCACATGTTGTGTCACAAAGTTTCTCTAGGGCTAAGACAGTGGGAGGGAATGCTCACGAAAATTGGAGCTTACTCCGTCTCTTGCCCTTTTTGGTTGGGTCACGTGTACCAGAACACGAACCTGCATGGGTTGTTCTTATGGACCTCAAAGACATCACAGAGCTTGTTGTTGCCCCTGTTCACAGTGATGACTCACTAGCATTTTTGGAAAGTAAAATTATTGAGCACAGGCAGAGATTTAAAGAACTTTTCCCTGATTTGAAGTTGTTACCAAAACACCATTACTTGGAGCACTATCCGCAGATGATTAAGCTGTTTGGTCCAGTTGTTGGGCAATGGACAATGCGCTTTGAAGCTAAGCATAGCTTTTTCAAGCAGGTTATCAGACACACAAGTTGTTTCAAGAATGTCCTACTTTCTTTATCCTTAAAACATCAGATGATGATTGCTTACCATCTGAGTGCACCACGTCTGTCTAAGTCTGACCTTGAGGTTTCAACTGCATCCACTCTGTCGATGGACTTGCTCAATGAAGGCATTGCACAAGTCATTCAGCAAAGGTTCCCTGGCACATGTGAAGTTAACTTTGCTCAGTGTGTGACAACCAGGGGCATTGTTTACAGAAAAGGGATGTTACTGGCTCACAGAGTAGCTGGTGGATTGCCGGAATTTTCTGAAATTTACCAGATCTGCATTGTACATGACTGTATGTTCTTTGTTGTCAAAGAACTATGTGGTTGGTATAGAGAGCATTATAGAGCCTTTGAGCTCAGCCCAGCACCCAAAAGAACATTCACTCTGGTGGAAATCTGTGACATCCTTGATGCATATCCACTTGTTGACTACAAAGTTGGAACGACACGCATGGTGGCTTTGAAAAGATACATAGAAATAAAAGGTGTGCCTTGATCTGTGTATTCATCCCATTATTTTAGTTTGTCAAATATTTTCATAGCAAATATGCATGTTTTACAATTTATTATGAAATTCAAATTTTACAAAGGTGTGATGTAATTTTTCCTCTTTTATATCTCTGCAGAGTAAAAGACATAAACATGGAGAATAAAATCCTAAAGACTGTTATTTTAAAGATTATTTTGCCTGATGATAGCTGTCAGAGACTGACTCTTTCTGGAGGACTCCCTGCATCCATTGAAGGGCTCATCAGTGAAGTAAAGCAACAGTGTGGACTGAAGGGCAGCTTTAAACTTCAGTTTATGGATTCCCTGTTTGGAAACGAGTTCTTCAACTTGACTTCTGTTTCAGAAGTAGAAGACAAAGGTACTCTTAAAGTAATTGATTTGTCAAAACCTACCACAACACACAGTGAGGAAAGTTCTGTTTCCAACGCACTGCAAGGATCCAGCCCTCCCTCTACAGATGATTCCTTCCTGTCGAGTGGATCTGTTGACACGGATATTCTATCGTCAAGTGAGTCTTCAAGCTCACGCTCTTCTTGGCCTGCTGTTTTTCATGTCCCAAGATTTTCTTATGATGCTGAATTAAAACTTCAGCAGGCAGCCTTCCCTTACGTTCAGAGTGGAACGGTGCTTATTCCAGATCCAAAGTTGAAGTCAGCCATCCTTGATGCCCTGGTTCAGGAAATTGTGCAGTACAAGGTTTATGTGAGTGATAAAGAGATGGATCAGGTTGCCCATAGTCTTATACAGAAACATCCATGTTTAACTGAGAAAGGATCATCAACTGGATATGGTGGCTGGAAAACTAGTTTAAAATACAAACTATCAAACTACAGAACCCACCTGAGAAAATTAGGCTGCCCAGAAGTGACTGTGAACTCTTTAAAGAACAAGCCTGCTGGAAAGCGCACTGCAGCCTTTGGAGTTAAAAAGGCAAAGAGAGCAGAGGTGAATTTTTGCCCAATGTATCCATCAGAAGAAACTGAGGAAAGTCTGGAGGCCATGCAGAAATCTCTCCTGTTGGACGTGAAGAAGAAGAACAACCGAGAAGTTGTAAAATACAAGATGGAACAAACATTTGCCCACAGAAGGCATGAAGTTGTCCGTGATGCACCAATGGTGAAAGATTTCATGGCAAAGTGGCCTGCTCTGTTTGATGTCATTGAGGTAAGTAAGACTGTCAGGTTTTTCATTGATAAAAAACATTTTTTAACTGTGTATTCATAATTATGTTTTCTCCCTGGTAGATCAATGCTGAATTCAAAAGAATCACTACAGTCCCCCTCCAGTCAAAGTTCATGTCTCAGTTGGACATCTACACTGCCAACCTGACAAGTCTGTTCAAAAAAAGGGGAGGTCAACTTGGTCAAAGGCTCAAAGCAGTTGTTGCAAAAATGAATGAAGTAAGTTAGAAATATTTCTCATTAACCCTTGTGCTATCTTTTGAGGTTGAGATGACCCCACCCTTACATCATCTGGGTTTCCATGTGCAAAATATCCTTGATCAGATAAAAGATCATATTAGTGTAGAACTGTGCATATGATCGCTGAAAAACTTTATCCGAGTGTAGCAAACGTTTCCATTAGCTACACGGTTGATCAGAATAAATAATTTTGACATGCGCAGAACTTTCTAAAATACCAGAAATAGCCGTAGAAGAATAAATAATGAGGTCTATTGTAAACAGAATAAGGATCATTTATAGAGTGAGATGACTCACTGAATGTGCTTTCATCATTATCAATAATATTTTTAGGAGCCTGCTTGCTCATAATTTCTAAATCTGCAGCAATGTGCATTTTGGCCTCATATAAATATGTAGGAATAGCATCAGTCTTTATTCTGTTTGGATGTGGTTGAAAATATGAATTTATGTGAATTTTTTTTTTTTTTTTTTACACAGTTTCTCAGGACTTCTCTGTGCATGGAGTGTGCCAATGTCTCTCCTACCACTCTGCTCTTTCGCCCCTTGCATGAATTCATTTTTGTCATCCAAGCTGGTCTATGACTCAAATAATATATAGCTTGATTGATCCAGTATTTATCGCATTGTGCCACTAATACTAAGCTTGCAAATGAGTGCGCAGTGTTCCTTACAACAGGAATGGGTGGGGTTGCTCTGAGCCAACAGTCCTGCCAATAAACCAGAATTGTATATATCTAATGAGCTACTGCCACAGGGCATGAAATATGTCTTTAGAAAGAAAAAAAAAACAAGAGGGAGGCTTTTTGATTTTGCCTAAAAACCGCATAATCTTAATCTACAAACTTCTGGGACTGATTAAAAAAAAAAAAAAAAAATATGGTCAGATTGGAACTTTAACGAGTTGAATAATAAATATATTTTCTTTTCCAGTGTATTGATGTAGATGCCGGACGAGAGTGCATTATTAAAGGAATCTGTACATACGTGGGAGAAGATCCAGAAAACTTGTTCCAGGAATATGTGGTATGTATTTATGTGTGAGACATAGCTTGCTTTTCCATTTATCTATCGTTTGTCTAATGCATTTCTCAAGTGGTGGACTTGAAGAAATGTTATTTTACGGTCCTTTATTTTGTTTTCAACCGCAAAAGGAAATGTGTACATTCCTGTCTTTTAGAGCTGGGTTAAATGGCTATAAAAAATAATCTCAGATTTGTTTAATTCCGAATGTAATTTTCAATTTTAATCATTTTTTTTCCTCCCTTCTTTTATTTTTTAACAAAAGTTACACATGACAGAATATTAAAAATGTGTATATATAGTTAAACATTTTTTTTAATTGGCTCAAAGACTAAAAAGCTGTAAAAATGTTTGTAGATTAATGCAGTAGGTGTTTTGGGAGCTACCACTAGAACAGTGCAGTTTTTTTTAGCAACAGGATTCAAATGGATTTTGCTGTTTGTGGTTTGCTGCTCTAAGTTTAAGTCCCAACCTCAATGACCAAAATCTTTGACTCATTGATTAAAATATCTAAACATATTGTACTTCTGGACAAGATATTACGCTTTTTTAATTAGAAATTTTCATGTGGGTTAATTTAAAAGAACACGTTGAATGCAAACGGAGAGGAATTTACAACATAAAAACAACCTCAGATAAAAAACACTTTTCCTAAGTAACTTGTCTTTGATTTCTCGTTTTCTATGAATTCGTCTATGAAGAGCTTTATTTTCCATCACAAATGAATTGTTTCTTCTTTTAATCAGCTAGAAAGACTCCTTTACACCCTAACAACAGTCAGCTGTCAGTCACCTGTTGTCTGAACATGAGGAAGACAAGTCTATTTTTTTTAAGAAAATTAAATGGCATAAAATCAACTAATAAATAGTAACTATGAACACCTCTTTATTGTTTCCTAACTGTAAACTCAAAAAATGCAGAGAAAACAAGGACAGAGTTAGAAAATGGGGGCAGATTGAAAGAAAACGATCATTTCTTACGTCTTTCTCCAGGTGACACATTTTTATACTAACCCTCGTGCTCTCTAATGGGGTCCAGATGACCCCATCCTTACATTGAGGTGTTAGCCTTTCAATGACAAATGTGGACAAGACTTCATGTCTGTCATCGGACACCAGTAAAGATCGACAATTATTGAAAAAATGGTTCAGTGCACTGTCTTGTTTCTTGTCCAGATGACCCCACTAGTAACCCTTCCACTCCCCTTGTTTTGTTTACATTAAAAGTGGGGTTCGCTGAACCTTTTTTTTTTTTTTCCTCAATGATTGTCGATCTTTACTGGTGTCCGATGACAAACATGAAGTCTTGTCCACATTTGTCATGAAAGGAATCACACATCAATAGATGGTTAGTCATCTGGACCCCAAAGATAGCGGACAAAAAACTAACAAAGATCACGTATAGAGTGAGATGATTTGCTGAACATGCTTTCATTATTTTCGATAATATTTTTAAGAGCCTGTTTGCTCAAAATTTTCTAAATCCGTGCAGCAATGTGCATTTTGGCTGCATGTAAATATGTAGGAATAACATCAGCCGTTATTCTGTTTGGATGTGGTTGAAAATATGAATTTATGTGATTTTTACACAGTTTCTCAGGACTTCTCTGTGTGCGGAGCAGCATGTCCGCATTCAAAAGCTGCCTCCGCCGGCTCATACCGTCATAAAGCTGCTTGGAGAGACGGATGTCCCGGGGGACACGGTTTTCCTGAATCTGACTGCTCTCTCTCGCAGATCAGCCGGACGGACAGCGGTCCGAAGCTCATACCATAGCAAAGCACACTCGTGCACCCGCGCTCACACATGAAAGCTGTAAATCTGGCTTTTTTATTCAAAGAAAAGTTTCCTCTAGAGAGCAGATGATTGGTTCTGTTGGTGCTCCAAAGACCGCCATACCCTCTATGCATGACGTAAAATCCAGTGCAGTGATGACACAAGATCGGAATGTGTTTACATGCAGCTTGATCAGATCAACAATCTGTAAAACCCACCTGTCTTGATCAGAAAGAAATTTGGATCTGAAAGAGTTTTTATCGGGCCAGAGTATTCCGAATAGCGTGTTTACATGACGCATTTCTGTTCTGATCAGGCGTTGTCTATATTTCGATTACTTGGTGCCGTTTAAATGTAGCTATTGAGAGTATACATGCTGCTGTCTTAACAACGGCTCTGTGAGGCTACAAAAAGTCAAGCTAGCACGAAGTGGATTCATGCCTGTAATTATATTTATAAAAAACAACTTTTATAAATCTCCAATGAATTAATGTTGTATTTATCTGCCACGCCTTAAAGTCGGCTCTGTGAAAACCTCGTTTGACTTTGAAACGATCATATTTACTTTTATAGACGACACAAGGGACAGTTTGTTAGTATTAGCAGCTCGTGTCGTAGCATGCTAGCATAAGTGTACTGCGTAACAACCAAGCCCCATCCTTTCCAGACCGAAAGTGAAGCCTACCCGGAAGTACCAAAACGTTGCAGTACCGGCACTGACCAGAGAGGCTGGTGCTTAGAGTGAGCAAAATCCCATTGACTCCCATGTTAAAAACCTCATTTTCAGCCCTCTCAAAAACCCCTTTAATGCCTGGTGCTTAAAGTTTTTATTTCATCAACAGCTACATATTTGATCCATGACAACTCTGAGGGGAGTGAATTTTTTTCTAAGTTTGTAGATTTTTTTTAAAACAGCATTTATTTTCGCTTAATGAGGGGGCGTGGCCTTCTGATTGACAGATGACGATCGCGGTGGATTCTGGGAGCAAAACTCCGGTGTTTTGGGGTCTGCTACAGATTTAGCGTTAGCATGAGCGCTATAGTTCGGTTTTTGTCCTGCTGATGTGCTGTAAACTGTTCTAACACGCCTTTTGGGAGTCTTCTGGTGTCTTTTCTCTGGTAAGTATTAAAAAACAACTTTGTTTTCCAGAAATAAATCATTTAAGTTTATTATGATTATTTTAGTTCCAGTAAATCGACTTTTTATCCTCAAAATATCTCCATGTCAGTGTTTTAACATTAATATCTGTTATGTTTAAAGATAAAAAAATATATATGTTTTTCTAAGTATTTTTATTGATAGTTCTTTTTTTTTTTTATTAAAGAGTTATAATATATAAGAACAGGATTCAGATCTGTTACAGTAACACAGAATCTCTTCATGTAAAGTTAAAATGCAAAGACATACAGAAAAGTTTCAGTTAATAACATGTAATTTAAATATTTCAGTTTTTTTTTTTTTTTTACATGTTTTATTTTTTGCTTTATCTAGTGATTCTAATTTTAATTTAATCTTATGTTTCTCTTGTATTTTCCTCTCCAGGTCTGATTCTGGGGGTGGTGAGTGGGCTTATAATCCAGAACAATCCAGCATTTACACTTTAAGGCTGTAAAATTCTAATTCTAACATGTGAAAATGACTTTTGCTGATGTGTGTGATTCAATAAAATCATGTTTAACATATTTGAGTGACCAGTCTCTTCTGTTTATTCACATTGTTTTAGCATATAAGTAAGACAAAAGGAAAATCTGTACAAAATGTATTTAATTATTTAAAACATCACAAGCATTAATCATTGACAATTTAGAAATTGATTCCCTTTATTTAAAGTAGAGAGCTCATTAAACATGTCATGGTTAGAAAGCATCATCTATGATAATACTGTCTGTTTTTATATTTAAAGAAGCTAATAAATGATCCTAAATAGTACATTTATATCTACTGAAACACATTTCGGTAAGACATGAAAGAAAAAACAGTTTAGTTCTGGGTGTAACACTGCGCAGCTGCTGGACGTTCTCTCGGATCACAATGACCAGCTCCAGAATCCAGACGTCGCCCGTTCACTTCCTCCTCAGTGATGACAGAACCAGGAGCTGTTCTTCCTTGTAGAATTAAAAATAAAGACGCTCCACCACCGTCCACCTCGGCTGAACCAGGAGATGAGGATCTCTGTCAAGCTCACGTCACTGTGATGGTTTTGTTGAACTGTTCTTTCTGG
>CM012450.1:4337949-4362464 GCA_003999625.1 Oryzias javanicus
TGTAAAAGATTTTCTTCACAATGCACTTTGCTTTTTGTGTTTGATACAATTGTCCCAATTTCTAAGTTAATGGCAACAGTGAATTTAACGAATACAGAATAGTTTTGTAATGCCAGTCCTATTGGTTTTATGAAAGGGTCAGAGCAGTCTTCAGAAATGCACTATAAAGGGTGTTATTCCCTTATTTAACCATACTTGAGCACTGTTGAATATTTACATGCATGTTATGCAATGTTTTTGGGTATAAACAGTTAAGTCTTTTTGATTGAGTAGCTTTTGATTTTAATATTTTTGAATGCCTTTGATTGCAGTCAGTGATTTTTTTTATTATATATATATATATATATTTTTTAATCATTCTATAGGAGGATATTTTTATTTTGTGGTTACTTTTTTTTAGGTTATGGCAGCTGAATAAAGATTCAGTGATACCCATCTCTGTGTCATTGCAAGTCATTTAAAATTTAATATCTACTTAATTGCAACTTGATGTATCACAATTCATTTAGAAATACTATTTTGATAGGGTATTTGAATAAATTGCATCAAGTTATTGAATGTGTTGAAAATGCCATTGATGTTTAACAGCTTTGAATAAAATCAAGTTAAAGTCTCAGTAAAGAATTAAGTTTAACGGGCATGATAGAATTATTTTAACATTACACAAAATATTTGGTTTACTTCTTACACATTTAATATATTGAATCAACATGATTCTTTTAAACTATTTAACATGATTCAAATGATTCCTTTTAACATGATTCAAATGATTCCTTTAACATGATTCAAATGATTCCTTTAACATGATTCAAATGATTCCTTTTAACATGATTCAAATGAGATGGTTTTGCAAAAAACTTTTAAGTAAAGGATAAGTGGAAAACTGTGTTGGTTTTACATGTTTTGATTGTGTGGGACTGTGGTGGACCGAGCAGTAAAGGCAAGGACAGCCAAAAATGTATCAAAAAATATTTACATTTATTTTCCAAAAAAAAGTTTTGCAGAACAAAAATGGGCCTTTAAAAGAGGTCAAAGTAACAAAAGTAACTGAAGCTTTAAACAGGAGGACAAAATCACTCAACTAAACATACCAACCCACAAACTTAAACTGACCTAACTAATTGGAAACACAAGGGGACATTTATAGTGGCTGATCAGACCAACTAGACACACACAAGGGGGAACTAAAAAGAACTAAGACAACTACAGAAATACAGCAACACAAAATTAACTTGTCCATCCTAAAGTAAGCTAACAGAAAAATAGTGAAACTAATAAAGTAGAATGTAAACTAAATCAATGTTTAACAGAAAAATAGTTTCTCCTCCCCCGGGCAGTGGTTCAGTCCAATTAGTGTCCTGCTGCATATAAGGCCTCTGCTGTCTGGCTTGCGTTCTTTGTTGTCAGGCCTGACTTGGCATCTCCAGCAGCAGATGGTGGCAGCAGCAGCAGCAGCAGCAGCAGCAGCAGCAGCAGCAGCAATGTGTTCCACAGCACCGGTAACTCAAAAAAACAAAAAATTAAATTAATGAAATTAAATTGAAATAAAGCTTAAAATATCTCAATAAATGTATATTTTAAACCAAACAAATGTGTGTCTTAATTGAAAGAAAATTCAGGTGTATGTGCAGGTGAGTGTATGGTGCAGGTTACTGCCCTGATGGTGTGGCAGCATAGGCAGCCATCACAGGGACCGATGTACACATTCTAATCATGTAAATTCAATGAAATATTTTTTTCAGTGTGTAATTAATTTCTTAAAGGCAATTTTATGTTAGCATTAGTTTACATGTAACAGATTGATTTGATGTGTTAGAATATTGTTTGTAGTTAGAATTTGTCCTTTTCAGTTCCCCTTGTGTTTCTTCAGTGGCTTGATCAATCTCTATATATGTTCCCTTGTGTCTCTGTTAAGTTAGGTCAGTTTGAGTTAGTTCTGTTCATGTTACTTTATGTTGCCCTTTGTTGTTTAACTTTAAGCCTGAGTTCCCTTATTGTTTAGTTGACCTCTTTTAAGGGCCCAGTGTCTTATTCAAAACATTTTTTTGAAAAGAAAATTAAATTTACTATTTTTTTTTATACGTTTTGCATTTTGTCCTGCTTTTTGGCTGCTCGGTCCCCCACAATTTGTGTGTGTGTTTTACAGCATGGCGCTCTCTAAAATAATTTGGACCAAACAAGCATCTCCTTATCAAAAGTTCCCCCCTCTACATGTCGTAATAATTAAAATGATGAGTGCACCAAAAGTTCTGGCCTGGGACTTTAGCAGTCCAACGCCTCAGCCAACAATGGCAAAAAAAAACCATTGTTATATCAGATGGAAAATCTGTTTCCACAATAACACTTTTTGAGGAATTTGTCGACAAAGTGTCTGAAGGGGAGTCATTCATCATCAGAGGCTATGGCCCTCGAGGCCAGAATCCTCCATATTTTATAAATATAAGTAAGAAAACTGAGTTTTTTAATGCACCACACATTAATGTAACTGCAGAACTTAAGGTAGAAGCTCTAAAACTGTTAAGTCCCCCATCTGAGAAAATTAAATTAGGTGATTGTGTAGTCAGTGGGGACATGGTGACCGTGAAGGGCGAGGTGACTGAGGTACGTGGGTTTTGTTTCTTCATTGTTATGTATTTTAGTATTTTGTATTGACAGTGTCCAGTGAGGAATTTAAAGGTGCATTTACACCGAGCACGATTTGCGTGGTAGGGGCAGTTAATTTCAAAGTTAAGGCAATGGAACAGACACAACATGAGGTGATCTGACGTCGCGCAGCGCAAAGTTCTGTCATCAGTTTGATTTTAGCGACTAGGTGCAAATTGGATGGAGCACGTTAGAACAGGTTTCTCTCATCAATGGTCTAGCTGCGCTGCACGCACTCCATGGTTCCGTGACATCACCCACTCGTCCCTTTTTTAGTGAATCAACTTAAAACGATACTTGTTCTCATGAGCAGAGAGACTCCTTACTACAAGGCCCCAAACCTACGTATTAATGTCTTAAAAATGCAAGAGGAGTCAAAGGTGATGGCTTAGTGTTTCCCAAAGAAAATGGCAAAATCAGCCACCATTGAGAAAAACAGGGTGGTTGCAATAACAAATAGACACCCAATCACAAAATAACTATATTTGAAAGCAATAAAGGCACAGTAAAGGATGGCACATCTTATGTCATCAAAGGGTATGGCCTTCTTGGTCAAAGCCCTCCGTATTAAATTGACATAGAGAGACAACACTGACCTCCACCACCACCTTCCTGCGCCGTGACAAGCTAAGACACACAGATTGCAGCTAATCACTTATGTAAAAATAAACAAGATTTAAATGATTTTTAAATATTTCAAATCATATGTGATTATGTTTGTTGCTGTTGCCTTTAAAAGTTAACTTTAATTTCAATGTTATTTATTTCTCTGGGACAGTGGGCATTAAATTAAGCTGATGGCTATTGTCCATCTATTTTCCTCTGACAGAGGTTTAAAAATTATTATAAAAAACACAATATATATCATGATACAAGAACTTTAGATGAGTCTAGGTGACCTTGGTCCTACTCCAGTTAGAAGATTATTGAAAATGCTGCAGATTTGGTCATTGGTTCAAAATGTGACAAGATTTCTTTAAAAATGTATACATTGATTTTCCTTTATCATTACATAATTAATAAACATGGTACACCATAGTGAACATGGGACATTTTTCAGTGACATTTTGTCAGTGTCTTTACATATAAAAGTATCCTTTATTATTATTATTATTAGTGTGTAACTAAAGACAAACTGAGCACATTTTTATTTCAAAATATTAATCCTTGAATGACTAAATTCCCCTTGAAGTAGTCCTCAGTTTCAAAAAGGTTGGTGACCCTTGCTCTAATGAATACAGAATCAGAATGAATAAATTTTGTCCTTTTATTTCATGACATACAAAAAAATATTGTATTTGTGGACTGGGATCCCATTTAGATTTTGTCCCTTAGAGCAAAAAAGTTTGAGCGCCCCTGCTCAAGAAAGTTACAATTTAATTACATTTAAAAGTTTAAAAGCAAATCATTCTGAAAAGTTTTTAAATAAATAATTTTAGAGTGTTTCTTAAAGTATAGGAAATTTCCGGTTTGCTTCCACTTGTGTTTCTGTCGTCATCTTGCATGTGACCAGAGGCCATCTGGTCTTGCGGACGATCCAGGCAAAGCGCTGGGTTATCTAACACACACCTATGTTAGCGGCTATTTTTGCAGCCAGATCGCGGTACTGTTATTCTTATGCTCATTTATAGATTCAGACCTATTCAAAGAAAATTATTTTATGATATGATAACTCCTTCTAATTCTGTACGAGAACCGCTCTTTGAGCCATTTTTAAATGTAGTTTTGCCTCGTTTCCAATCAGACTGAACTTCTGTTCGCTCTGAGATTCCTCAGTCTGAATATGAAATGAACCGAGCGCAGAACAACTGAACCAAAACGGCCACAGTACCCGACAGTCACGTGATGTAAACACGGTAGAAATTAGGTGATCGGTGAGCTGTGGACAAGTGTAGAGCATTATCATGTTAACCAAAAGAAATACTTGTTCCAACTGTTTACTTTTTAGAACGTTTATTTAAACACCACTGAAAAACGTAGAACTCTCTTTTTTGTGTCTCCTATGCGGCCCCGGCTGCTGCTATGAAAGTTCTATTGTAGTTTCAACAGAATTATCTTAAAAACAAAATACAAAACCACAACCATGAGAAACGGAAACTCATTCAAATGTGGTCTGATGAATTCATCCATCAGCAAAATACTAAGTTTGAATAAGTGGAAAATCCTGGCAAGCATTTACCACACGCAGCTCCTTCGCCTTTCTTTTGACTGAAGAGAGCTTTAGTCACGTGGTTTTGTTTACAAATTTTTATCATGATGGAGAGGCTGAGGAGGCCGGCTAAAGAATGACGTCGTGAAATGGGCTAGGCCAACCAGGAGCGAAACTCGGAACCTTGGAGATTCAGTTATTTTACTACCAAATATTAAAATGGTCCACAACAATGATAAATAATTTGGAGGTTTTTTGTGTTTCAAATGTAGCATATGATAATATATATGGAAATATTTCACTCTGAAAGGCTGAAGAAAATCATGGTAGGGCCCCTTTAACATACATTTTGTTGAATCAGGGTTTTACTTTTTAGACTGTACCTAAAATGTCATGTTGGATCAACTTAAATTTTTATAATAAAGATGACAATTTTTAAGTTCATACTACTTTGAAATGTGTTTTATTGTGGCATTAAAGGTTGGCTGCTTCACTGTATCCAAAACAAAGAAAAAAAAATCTAAAACCTACAACCTGTCACTAAGGAGCGTGTGACTCATAGCCACTACGTGCATGACCGCGCTGCTCCGGTGTGGAGACCACCTGCTGAGCGCGTGTTGGTAAACCTGCATAGACCGCGTTCTTGAACGCACCGTACGCAGCTGGTGTGTGAGCATCTTCAGACGGTCAGCCGCCGCACACCTCTCTGGTGTGTTTTAGCGCGACGTTTGGACAGGTCACTGCTATTACCGCTCTCACAATCCATGTGTTCGTTACATTCAAACCCGCATGCACTGTCTGCATCTACTTTAGAAAATACAGACACAGTTCGGACCTTTTCGCTCGCGGACCCTCTGCCTCCCGCTGACCGCTGTTCTCATCTCTGGAGCAGGTGGAGAGAGCGCACGACCCGTCCTCACTGCGGTGATACAGCAGAGGAAGTGACTCTGTGTTCTTGCCATATATATTATTTCTATGGTTCTCGCTGAACCCTGTGTTTCTATGCATTTAGACTAAAAGTGCGTTCCTTTCAGGTAGGCAGTTCCAAACACCGTGTTATAATAGATCACAGAAAAACATCAGTGGCGCAGACTTTTTTTTCACCATAAAGCGCTGAGCTGGCGGCTCATTTGAATTGCCACCCCGCGCAGCCGCCTGTACGCACGTTCCCACATATACTATTGCTTTTTACACGTCTTCACTCTAATCATCTGTATGGCTCGCTCCAGTCTACGCATTTAGAAGCACACTCTGGTGGATTCAACCAACTGTGAGAATTTGAATGGGGTGTTTATGTTTAATTGTAGCTCCAAAACTGACGGCACCGTCTATTAAAGGGACCAATGAAAATTCCTACAAACGAATTCATATTCTACCGTGAATATTTTTCCATGACGGCAACTGACCGGCCCATGAATGAAACGGCCCACAGAGAATCCTCACGACTCTCCCGATTATCCACTCCGCCCTTAGTGTAAGGTAGTTTTCTTCTGTCCTGAGCGGCGCAGAGACTTCAAAGAAAAAAGACGATCATATTTACAGGCAGCGCGGACAGTTCTATAAATAGGGGATCTCCGGCGGGAAACTTTCCTTTGGCTACTGGCATCCTGACGGACGCGCATTAGAGCTCCTCTGGGACAACCTCGACTACGAAAAAAAAAGGTAGGTGTTTGTTGAACTGTTATAAAAAATAAAATAAACAAATAGTAGATATACTGGGACTTGAAAGGTTTAGTTTCTCTCTGATCAGGTGAACAAGATTAAGTTTTTTGTTTCCTTGGTTGGAGGCTAGTTCATCAAACTTCATCTAAACATTGGGTTCTTAGCTAAAGAGCTAGAAAATTTTATCAATATAATCTAGGTTTCTTTTTTCAAAATGATCTCACTGACATTTGGTTATTTAATGTAAACCAAATTGTAATTATGATCATTTTTTCCTGTTATTTATAGATGATGTTATCACAATTACTGGCGATCAATATTTAATTGTCAAATGTGGAAACACAATTTTAACGTATTTAGTATGATTTTGTAGGGCTTTTTTTTTTTTGGAAAATGTAAAAATGTAAAATCCGAACAACTTATTTTTAGTGACAAGACAGAGGAGAGTGGCAGAAAGCGGTAGACCACTAGCAACTAAATTAACCAATCAGAGCAGGGCAGTGTCGTGTAATCCAAAAGAAATAACGAGGGTCCAACTGCTTGCTTGTTAGATCTTCTTTTAATTAGAACAATCCCGAACCGGTCTCACATGTGCGTCTCTCCGACTCCTACGCGGCACGCGCCTCGCGCTGCAGTGACGTCATAAACATGCGCCCTTCAGATCATAGCAACGTAAATGTAACATTGTCTTAACACCACATCTCCCCTTTTAAATTAAAACAACCAATGGGTAAGCAATTATTGATTAATGAGCCTTACAAAGAAATCTGCTTTGCGATTGGGGAATGTGTTTGTTTAAATCTTACACACACAAAAAAAACACACAACCAATACTCATTTTTTTTTTGTTTACCAACTTCACTGAAAACCATAACTGATTTTTTTTACTTATCTCTCATTTAGCTTTTCTACAAGTCCAGTCTAGTGGGTTTCACAACAGCTCTCCCAGATCTGGTTCTGGGGGTGGATGTCAGTTCAGATGAGTCCTGGATGAGGGACTCTGTTGGTGGCTTTTCAGCACAACCTGGAACCAGTTCCTCTCTGTTGCTCTTGCTTGGTTCAGGTGAAGATTTCATGGCGACGAGATGACGACGGTTCCTCCTTACAGTCCCATGAGTTCCTTCAACCACGTAAGAGCGTGGAGTTGTGTGACTGCTGACAACAGCTCCGCTTGATCCTAGGTCTGGTATCCACACTTCTTGTCCTGGAATGAGTTGGTCTAGATCCCGTGCACGATGACGCTGGTTGTAGTGCTGTGCATCTTTCATCCTCCTCCTTTCTTCTTTCTGGAAAACCGTTTCCATGTTTGGAAGAGCCGGTTTTTTTGGACTTCCGGTTGGTACACCGAAGGGATGGCTGTGCTGTGAGAGAGCTCCCTGAAAACCAACTGCACGACGAATATACACCCCTCCCATGGTGAAATCGAATCATAGAAGTTAAAGCTGTTGATGTCTTAAAAAAGAGGAGGGTTAACAGTTAGATCATAGTCTGTCTCCAAAACGGAGAAAGCCGTTCCGCCGAGTCGAAACCGCTGCTAGCTCTCAGGCTAGTAGCAACAAATCTGACACTCGGGCCGATAACGAGGCGCCGTGTGGAGGACATACCCGAAGGAGCGAGACATGGCTGGCACGGAGATAATTCTGCAAGAGCTGAAAAGCTTCCGCAAAGAGACCAAAGAGCACTTGGAAGCCATCAGACAAGATATCTCAAAAATAAATATCAGATTGGAGGAGGCGGAGGAAAGAATAGAAAAAAATGAAGAAAGAATCCAGAATACAGAAGAGACGATGGCTGAAATTATTAAGCTCCAAATAAAGCTGGAAGACGCGTTGACGGACGTGGAGTGCCGATCCCGACGGGAGAATGTCCGTATCTACGGCGTGCCAGAAGCGGCCGAACGTGATGCGCCCTCGGTGATTGCCTTTGTGGAAAGGCTGTTGCGCGAGGGCTTGGAACTTGGAAATATAGAGCTCCGCATTGAACGAGCTCACCGTTCTTTGGGATCTCCGTCCCCACCAGAAGCCCCCCCACGCTCAATACTGGCGAAACTGTTGAGCTTCAGAGACAAAGAGTTGATTATCCGAAAGGCATGGCAGAAGAAAGGATTTATTTGGAACGGCAAAAAAGTAACATTAGACCATGACTACCCACCTGTCGTTCTGAAGAGGAGAAGAGAATACGCTGAGGTGCGCAAAGCGCTCAAAGAGAAACAGATCCAGTTTCAGACTCTCTTTCCTGCGAGACTGAAGGTGAAATATGAAGATGGTCCCCAGATCTACAACACTGTGGAGGAAGCTACCGAGGACCTATCCAGAAGAGGATTTTCTGTCACCGTCTTGAAAGCACCGGAGACTACTCTGGAGCAACTGAGACAGAGGAGTTGGATTAAAGCCACTAGTGGGTCAAGAAGCAGCGCCAGGAGAGGAAAACTGGGCCCAGGCTATAAGGAGAAGCTCAGGACCTTCAAGAAGAACCCAGCCGCGCCGGCAGGACTCTGAAGCTCACGAGAGATTTATTTTCGTTTTTTCCTCCCCTCTGTGATGATTCAAGATTACTCCAGTGAGTACTACTGCGTTGAGGTATCGAATTATTGGGGGTGAGAAGGGAAGGAGAAGAAAAGAAAAGAAAAAAAGGGGTGGAAGAGAAAGGGGGGAAAAAAGGGAAGGAAAAAAAAAAGAGAGAAAAAAGAAGGGGAGGGAAGGAGAGAGGGAAAAAAAAAAAAAAAAAAAAAAAAAAAAAAAGACAGACTTATGTTTACCTGAATTGTAAGGATGCAGAACGGTTTTGTTTTTGGGGGGTGTACCCTCCACAGTGAGGCTGGAACCATTGAGGGCCCCCTACACAACATGGTGAGGAAGACGCCTTTAGTGGTACAACAGGGTCACAACCTAAGACCCCTACCTTGGAAGTTTGTGTTTTTTGGGTTTGATTTTCATTTTATGTTTTTTTTTCACTTGTATGTTTTGTCTTTATTACTTTTTGAAATTTCTGGGGGTAATTATCACATTTCTAAAGCCATGAAAGAGCTAATTATTTTTAATGAGTAACACTGTTAAGTTGGTGACAATGAATATCAATGGTTTGCACAACCCAGTGAAAAGATGGAAGACTCTGTCCAAGCTTAAAAAAGACAATGCCCATATAGTTCTTCTGCAAGAAACCCACCTCTCTGATGTGGAACATTCAAAATTAAATAAAATGGGCTTCAACAATGTTTTTTACTCATCACACTGCTCCGGGAGGCGGAGAGGAGTGGCAATTTTGATTTCAGGGGCATTAAAATATGAACATATATCTGAACACAAAGATAAAGAAGGCAGATATGTAATGGTAACTGCCAAAATTGAAAATACTCTATTTAGTATTTTAAATGTCTATATTCCACCTGGCAGTGAATGGTCTATATATGAACTAATTATAGAACTGATGACGACAAAAAGCCAAGGAATATTAATATGTGGAGGGGACTTCAATACTACTTTAAATGCCTCTTTAGATTCCTCAAAAGGAAAAAGCGACAGCAGAAAAATTGGAATAAGAATGGTACAGGTTATGGAGGAGCTAGGGATAGTAGATACTTGGAGAAACTTAAACCCAACTGGAAAGGAATACACCCACTACTCTTACCCTCATAAGGTCTACTCACGGCTTGACTACATCTTTATGTTTAAAAACGATTTATTTAGAATTAAAAATTGCAAAATAGAGGCAAGTACCCTATCTGACCATAACCCAGTAACCATCTATATATATCTAGAGAAGGAAAACAGGTGTACAATGTGGCGATTAAACACAAATATCCTAAACTGCCCATTAAATAAAGACAAGATTATAAAAGAATTAAAGGATTACATAGAGCTCAACGACAACGACGAAGTCTCGCCGGTAACGGTTTGGGACGCAATGAAGGCAGTGATTAGAGGAAAATTAATTAGTATTTCATCACATAAAAAAAAAGAAAGTCAACTAAGACTTCAGAATCTTGATGACAGACTACTTCAGTTGCAAAAAGAACATTCAATAAGCTTAAAAAGCGAGACTAAGGTTGAAATGTTAAAATTAAAAAGAGAAATAGATGAAATCAATATGTCTGCGATTCAGAAAAAGCTTCTTTTCACTAAACAGCAGCATTATGAGGCAGGAGGAAAATCATTAAAGCTTCTTTCCTATAAACTGAGAAAACAACAAGCTGAAAGAACCATCAATAAAATAAAGAATCCCCAAAATAACACAATAGAAACAGAACGGGAAAATATAAAAGACAGTTTCTTATCCTACTATAGAGATCTCTATACTCAACCCCATTTTGATAATCATATTGAAATAGATACGTTTTTAACTCTACTTAATTTACCTTCTGTTACCGAAGAACAAAATAAAGTACTTATTTCTGTAATAACTGAAGAAGAAATTTCGCAATCCATTAAAAGACTGAAAAGGGGGAAAATGCCAGGAGCGGATGGGTTTGGGCCTGAGTGGTATAAAACAATGGAAACCTCTTTAATGCCACTCCTGTCGAAAACTTTCAACTGGGTGATGGAAAATAAAACAATTCCTCCGTCGTGGAATGAAGCAATCATCTCGGTCATCCCAAAGGAGGGAAAAGATCCCCTTGAATGTGGTAGCTATCGACCAATTAGTATCTTAAACACAGACTACAAAATATTTACTTCTATAATATCGAAAAGATTAGAAATTATTTTACCCAACTTAGTACACCAGGACCAGACAGGATTTGTAAAACAAAGACAAACACAAGATAGTATTAGGAGAGTTTTACACATTTTGAGGCATATTACACAACATAAATTAGAAAGTCTAGTAATTAGCTTAGACGCGGAAAAAGCCTTTGACTCGGTCAGGTGGTCATTTCTTTATAAAGTTCTTAACAAATTTGGTTTTGGTAGAGGTATAATTAACATAATATCAGGACTCTATAAAAACCCAGTTGCAAAAATTAAGGTAAATGGAGATCTTTCAAAATCCTTTTTTTTGGAAAGAGGAACGAGACAAGGTTGTTGTATCTCTCCGCTCCTCTTTGCCCTATGCATTGAACCACTCAGTCAGTGGATTAGACAGAGACGGGACATTACAGGAATATCTATAATGGGAACAGAACAAAAATTAGCTTTATTTGCAGACGACTTGCTATTAACATTATCCCGCCCCACACAAACACTCCCCATAGTGTTGAAAGTGTTGGAAGAATATGGGGCCTTCTCAGGATATAAAATTAATGTGAATAGAACTCAAATATTAGCATTAAACTATGACCCGCCAAATACATTAAAAGATGAATATAAATGGAAATGGGACGCAGTCAGCATTAAATATCTTGGTATTACAATACATCGAGATCCTAATAAGATGTTCGAAGTTAATTACGGACCCCTATACACAAAAATAAAATCTGACATTCAGCGATGGAAACTGATACCCTTCCTAGATTTATATTCAAGAATAGAATCAATCAAAATGAGTATCCTCCCGAAGTTTCTTTACTTATTTCAATCCTTGATATGTGCTATACCACAAAAACAATTTGCAGAGCTTGATAGACTAATTTCAAGTTATATATGGAAAGGGAAAAAACCAAGGATTAAATATGAAACTTTACAATTAAATAAGGATAAAGGTGGATTGAGTCTCCCGTGCTTTAAAAAGTATTACCTTGCGGCGCAGTTAAGACCACTCGTTTGTTTGTGTTCTCCAAATTACACAGCGGGATGGAAAGACCTTGAGGAAAAACATCTAAACGACGTACCATTATCAGCACTTATGTCTGACATTAAATTGCAAGATAACATAGACACAACAAATGAAAGTTTAGTTACTTTACTTTCCACCTGGAATAAAACGGTAAAAATGTGTCATCTGGAGGAATACTCTAAGATTTTAAGATGGTGTGCCTTTGATACCGAATTTACCCCAAACAAACTAGACAATGTATTTAAGACATGGATCAATAAAGGGCTGACAGATTATTTTTCATTTACTCACAAGGGGGCATTTCAATCATTTGATAGTCTTACAAAGAAACATAATCTAGAATCAAAAGACTTTTTTAGATATCTGCAGGTGAGACATTATTTTAACCAAAACATCAAAATACCCACCGATGAACACAAGTTTATGCAAATATTTATACCATTGATAAAATCCAAGCCACCGAGTAAAATTATCTCTAAACTATACTCGAGTATGATGGACAGTAGTGGTCAGAACACGTTATATGTGAAAAAAAAATGGGAAAAGGAAGGCGGCATAATTATTTCCAAAGAAAGCTGGGAAAAGATTTGTCAGGTTCAGTGGACAATAACCAGGTCGAACTTGTGGCGGGAATTTTGTTGGAAGAACCTTATGAGATTCTTTATTACCCCTGCTCAACAAAGGCATTACAAAACCAAAGATGAATGTTGGAGATGTGGTAGCGACAAGGCCAACCACTTCCACATATTTTGGAGCTGTTCAGCCATTCAGGGCTATTGGTCAGAGGTCCACACTCATCTGAAGAGTATCTTCAGGATTGACTTTCCATGTTTGTTTGAAATTATGTATTTTTGTTATTGTTCATGTGACGAATTTACCAAGACCGATAAGAAACTATTTTGCATCCTGATGGCAACGTGCAAGAAGGCAATCACCAAAAAATGGCTCTCCAAGGAACCACCAACAACAGAAGATTGGATCGCCATTACACATAACATCTACACAATGGAGAGGCTCTCTGCCTCAATTCAAGTACAGACAGATACTTTTAATGCTCAATGGGCAAAATGGATAAGCTATACAAGACCAACTTATCCAGACATGAATTGATTTATTCCTAGGAGTTTTTCTTTCTTTTCCCTCATTGACAGTTTCTATGGAATTTGATGTGGTTGTCCCCCCTCAATTATTATTCCATTTATTTTTTTCCTTTTATTTTTTTTCTTCTGGTAATTGTTGATCTTGTTTTTTTTTTTTTTTCTTTTTGTTTTGTTCCAAATCAATTGAAAATGCAAGAGTGTACCTATGGGATCTCTATGTGTTAAATGTCACTTTTTCAAGGAAAATAAAAAATTTAAAAAAAAAAAAAGGAAGAGCCGGTTTTAGTAGGGTTGGAAATGTCGGCACTGTAGTGCGAAGCCTCCTCCCCATGAGAAGCTGAGCAGGGCTGTATCCATTTTGCAGTGGAGTAGATCTGTAAGCGAGTAGTGCAAGATAGGGATCAGCAGCTTTCTTCAGGAGATCTTTTATGGTCTTGACTGCTCGTTCAGCTTCACCATTACTTTGTGGATGTTTTGGGCTGCTTGTGATGTGATGAAATCCATAAGACTGTGCAAACTCTGCAAAAATAGCTCCAGAGAATTGTGGTCCATTATCTGTCACCAACTGCTCTG
Organism: Oryzias javanicus; assembly: GCA_003999625.1. Classification (NCBI taxonomy): domain Eukaryota; kingdom Metazoa; phylum Chordata; class Actinopteri; order Beloniformes; family Adrianichthyidae; genus Oryzias; species Oryzias javanicus. The sequence goes on from CM012450.1 coordinate 4,351,786, forward strand.
GAATGCCGTGTCGTGCGAAGATGGATTTTAAGTGGTGAATCACATTTGATGATTTTGTGGCTGTAAGCAGAGCAATTTCCACAAATCTTGATGCATAATCCACAACCAGCAAGTAAGTTTTAGTTCCAAGCACGAACAGATCTGCTCCCAGTTTTTGCCACGGTCTCCCTGGGTATTGTGTTGGCAACAGCGGCTCTGCAGGATTACGCCTCTCTTTGATGCAGATCCTGCAGTAGAGAACTAACTCGTTTATCTGCTGGCTTAATCCAGGCCACCACACAGACTGCCGTGCACGTTCCCGGCATTTCACTACTCCTTGGTGACCTTCATGCAGAGTTGTGAGCACATCATCTCTCATTGATGAAGGAATAACGAGTCTGTCCCCCTTAAGTAACAGTCCATCATGCACTGAGAGTGATGCTCGTTCCACCCAGTAAGGTCGAATTGCTGGCTCACCGTTGTAGTGTGACGGCCATCCTTGCTCGCAGAGTTGCATCACTCGCGCACAAACACTGTCCAGTTTCAGCTCTTGTCTCAGGTGCTCCAAGTAGGAGGTGCTTGCTGGCAAGTTCTCCATTATACTGTCCACGTATATATTTGTGTCCTCCAGCAGCTCCTTGTCGTCTGGTGTTTCATTATGCATAATGGGAGCACGTGATAACATGTCCGCTGTCCACAAACTCTTTCCCGGCACATGCGATATGGAGTAGGAATAACGCATGAGGCGCATCTTGAACCGTTGAATCCGAGGTGGAAGGGCGTCTAACTGTTGAGACCCTAACAAACTCAGGAGTGGTTTGTGGTCAGTCTCCATCTGGAAGTGCTTTCCAATGAGGAAGTTCCTGAACCTTTCGCAAGCCCAAGTGAGGGCTAGAGCTTCTTTCTCTATTTGAGCATACCTCTGCTCTGTTTGCGTGAGAGCTCGAGAGATGTAGGCCACAGGTCGCCAGTCGTTCTCCCATTTCTGTAGTAGGACGCTCCCCAGTCCATATGATGATGCATCGGCTGAAACTTTGCTGTCACGATTTGGATCATACATAGCCAAAACTGGAGGTGAAGACAAAGAATCTTTTAGGTCTTTGAATGCTTGAGCCTGGTCGATATCCCACACCCAGTGGTTCTTTTTAGAAAGAAGGTCTCTCAAAGGTTTATCTCTTTCTGCCAGCTGAGGGATGAACTTTCCCAGCTGATTTACGGTTCCAAGGAAACTTCTCAGTTCGGAAACATTTGTTGGTTCTCTCATTTTTCTCACTGCTTCGGTCTTGCTGGGGTCAGGACTGATGCCATTGGTTGTGATGACATGTCCAAGAAAGGTCACTTCTTGCTTTGATAGGTCACATTTTTCCACATTCAGTGAAATGCCTGCCTCCTGCAACCTCTTGAGCACCCCATGTAGGCGACTGTCGTGCTCCTCTTGTGTTCTGCCCCAGACCAGCACGTCGTCCATGTGGCAAACCACACCTTCCAGACTGTCGATGACTTCTGACATTCTGTTCTGGAAATGTTCCGGAGCCGAAGCAATGCCAAAGGGTAGCCGCTTAAAATAATAACGGCCAAAAGGAGTAATAAAGGTGGTATATTTTGCTGACTCTTCCGTGAGGGGAATTTGCCAAAATCCCATATTAGCATCTAGCTTGCTAAAAATTTTGGCTCCAGCTAGTTTGCCAAGTGTTTCTTCCACTGAGGGCAGAATGTATTTTTCCCGACACACTGAACGGTTAAGGTGTGTGAGATCAACACAAATACGCACTTTATCAGTCTTCTTTTTGGGTACAACCACCATGCCAGAACACCAGTCTGTTGGCTCCTCGATTTTGCTAATCACGCCCAAGTCTTCCATGCGGGACAGTTCTTTCTTAACTTTGTCCATGAGTGGCAATGGAACTCTCCGAGGTGTCTTTAGTGAGAAAGGCTGAGCATCTGGCCTTAACTTGATGTTATATGGCTGTTTAACTTCACCAAGACCACTGCACAGTTTTGGGTAGCTGGTTTTTAGTGTCTCCATAGTTAGGTTGTCTAAGCGAGCAACTAGCTCTAGCTTGTGAATAGCTGGTCTCCCCAGCAGTGCTGTGTGCAGGTGTTTCAGGATGTAAACAACCTCCTTTGCTTCTTTTTCTCCTTTCTGTAGGTTCAGCTCTGTGTAGCCAAGAACATTTAATGGCTTTCTTCCAGGTCCTAGCAGAGGCTTGGTTGATTTCTGAAGAGTTGGTGGGCTGCTGTTTTTGAAGATTTTTTTGAACACTTGAAGTGGCAAAACTGTTACGTCGGCTCCTGTGTCTATTTTAAATGACACACTTTTATTGTTTATGTGGATGTCTACCATCCACGGTTCACCATTGCTGGTGACGCTACCAAGGAATAAAGCATCGACATCTTCTTCCACTTCATGCAAATTCTTTCTATTTTTGCACACTCTTATATAATGTCCTTTTTTTCCACATGCATGGCACACAGTTTCATTAGCTGGACACTCACGTTTTGGATGGGGTGAAGGGCTGCCGCACTTATAGCACTGTGGGTTTGGTTTGTTGTGTTGAGTCCTCCATGGTTTGGTCTGTTTTACGTCTGGATGTGATTTGGTTTTAACCTTTTGGCTGCTTTTGTGCACCCTGTCGACACATTTTGCATCTCCATGCTGTGTTCTGGTGTCATTTTGCAGTGAAGATTGCTGCCTTTTCACTTCTTCGCTCTGTCTTGCCATGTTGATAGCTTTTTCCAGGGTAAGATCCGGGTCAAGCTGCATGCGTTCCGACAGGCGCTTATCAGACAGACCAACCACGAGTCGATCCCGAATCAGCTCGTCATGAAGTGCTCCATAGCCACAGTGTTCTGCTAATGCATACAGTGCAGTAACAAATGCATCCACTGTCTCGTTTTCTTCCTGCTTTCGCAAGTTGAATTTTGCGCGTTCATATATTACATTTTTCTTCACAATGAAAAATGCTTGGAAGCCATCTCTCACCCCCTGGTAAGTCCCTTGTCGGTCTGCAGGCACGCTTAATCCACGCATAACGTCATCTGCTTCATCTCCCATGCAGTAGATCAAAGTATTTATTTGATTTTCTTCAGAGCTTGCATTCAGGTTACTGGCAATGCGAAATCTTTCAAACCTTCTTATCCATTTCTCCCATTCCTGAGGCTTTGAGAAGTCAAAAGGCTCCGGAGGTTGGAGATTAAATGTGGCGCTCGGCCCGCCGGCACTCGCTGCACGTTGTCGTCTGCCATGTTTTGAAATCCGCTTGATCGTTCTTCTAACAACTTAACAGGACTTCTGACACCATGTCGTGTAATCCAAAAGAAATAACGAGGGTCCAACTGCTTGCTTGTTAGATCTTCTTTTAATTAGAACAATCCCGAACCGGTCTCACATGTGCGTCTCTCCGACTCCTACGCGGCACGCGCCTCGCGCTGCAGTGACGTCATAAACATGCGCCCTTCAGATCATAGCAACGTAAATGTAACATTGTCTTAACACCACAGGCAGGGACCCAGCAACTGGGGAAGATTTTTACCAAAAATAAATTCAATCAGAAGAGGGCACAGTTGTAACTGCAGGTGGGATCGTCGTGTTTGGGCACAGCGCCTCGAGACCGGGCGGCTGCAGGCAGGGGGTGGGGAGAGGCGCCTGAGTTCAAGAGGAACACTGGGTCTCTTCCCTTAGTTACGATCTACGCTATTATGTATTTTATATTATTTTTAACATTAGTCAAAGTAAAAAAGAAAAAAACCTAAAAAATAAATTATGACATATAATTTAATTTAATATATATTTTTTAAATTTATCATCTAGTGTTTTGCAGAATACATTTTATGGAGAATTTAAAAATATTTGTTTTTACATTACTTATTATTAAATATTTAGGAGAAATTATCCAAACTACTTTCCAGAACTACTTTCATATTTCAAATCAATGCATTGTGGGAAACAATGTCCTGACAGTTCTCGTCATTTGAGGATCTTTCAAAAATGATTGCAATTTTAATAATCTAGTAATTGATATATTTTTTTAAACTGAACAAGTTTCTGAAAACAACTGATTTTCAGAAACTTGCATTATTTAAAGCCTGTTTAATATCTTCTAAAAATCAATATCTACCTAATTAAAAGATGTCTTTCTGTGTAACACTTTGTGTCTTTCAGAATGGCTCTCTCAGCAATTTTGAATGAGCGTAAGGAGACTCCATATTACAGACCCCCTAACCTCCACGTCTGTGTCCTTAAGATTAAGGAAGAGGAGAGAGTGGTGGCGTGGAACTTCTCTGATACATCAGCGTCTCCAGCCACCACAAAACAAACAGGGTGGCTGCTATTTCAGACGGCGTTTCAGTGTCTACACTGACATTGTTTGAGGAATTTTGGAGTAAGGTGCAGGAGGGAACCTCCTACATAATCCAGGGGTATGGCCTCCTAGGTGAAACCCCTCCTTACCACATCAGGCTGACCAGACAGACCCAGTTTTTTCAAGGGTCTAAAATTATTGTGAGCCCTGACCTTCAGGATGAGGCAGAGAGGACCCTTAACCCTCCCTCCCAGGTAGTAGACGTGTGGGAGTCTTCACAAAAAGGGGGCCTCCTGACTGTTCGTGGGATGGTGGTGAAGGTAGGTTTGTCTTTCTCCTTTTTTATATTGATAATTATCTATCAGAAAAGTCACATGATTTATTTTTGATTTATAATGTATCAGTCCTGTGATTAAACATATTATATTGCTAACATAATTATTCAAATTTTTTACACGTATTCACAAACATTCTGAATTGATGCTGATAATTTTTTTTTCTAAAATAATACTCTCCTAGCTAATTTAAGCCTCGTTTCCACTGAGTCGTGTGGTCCACTCTGGTCCGTATACACAACCGATCAACACTCCACGTGTCATTTATAGTCCCCCTCTGAAATGCCTCACCAGAAATGCCTGGTTCATTCTAAACACATCAGTGGAAATGAGGCTTTAGTGACTAAAAAATCCAATCATTAATTGGATAATTATTTTAATGCAGTTTTTCACTATTGCTGCAGCCTTTGACAGAAACATTTTTTTTTTGTTTACCAACTGACTTCAACTGTTTTATTTCAGTGTTCACCTATTAAGAAAATCTTGTCTGGGAGGGAGCATGTTCCCGTGAGGAACATCAGGATTAAGCAAGTAATCTTAAGAACGTTTCAGAGAAATCTTGGTTTTTGAAATTGTGGTTTATTTGGTCATTTTTTAAATTAAATATTGTGTTCTGTTATCTTCAAATAGGATGAGTTTACAGTGCGGGTCTGTTTGTGGAGGGAGGTCTCGGTCGTAGATGTTTCACTGGGAGATGTGGTCACCATCTCCCACCTGAAGCCTGAGACAACAATGTATGGGAAACAGCTGACATCAACCAATCATACAGAACTGACGGTAAATATTCATCTTATTCTAAAGGGGACATTGCAAGTTGTGATTTGTTATTTTGTTATTTGTTATTATTTTCCTAGAATTTTTCCTGCTTTAGACTAGAGCATCAATGTTCTCTGTGGATCTCTCAGTTCTATGGAGGTTCAGGAAACATCTCAGATCTTTGTAGTCTATGAAAAACTGTCTTAAAATTTTAAAGTTGTTCAAAATTAGTCTGCTCCAGTCCTGTCACCGTGAAAGACATTTTGAAAATATAATTTGCATCATAAATCCTTGTGTTGTAATTTTTGTACTTTCATTTCTGTTAAAAGCAAAGCGGCTTAAATGTAGGCGTGAACTGTTCTTTGTGATTAGAAAGCAGCTCCAACATCAATTTAATGATACATGCTGGAAACATTTTACTGGGAAGACACTTAAAAATCTGTTTTTTGTTTTACTTGAAACAAAAGGAAATATTTTTTCCTTTTTGCATTTATTATTGTAACATTTGTGTTAGGATTATGAGTGTGTGGTTCTGACTTTGTGGTATGTTTTTCTATACTCAACAGAGATCTAAGACCACAAACAGTGCGGTGTCTGTCATAGGTTTGATGGACGCATCTTCATGGTGCCAAAGGAAAAGTGGAGTCCCTTCCACTGCTGGAGGGGGAGAAGTGATTGTAGATTTGATAGTGGACGGAAAAATGATACAGGAAATCAAATTATCCAAGTAATAATAAATGTTTTTCTCCTTTTTATCTAAATTTTTTTTGTTAATATATATGTATCTCCTGTTGATATTTATGTTTTTATTAATCTTTTAGTTCTTTAATCATTCGACTGATTTATAAAATATGTTCAGCAAAATATATATTAAAAAAACATCTTATAACTTCTTTGAAGTTCTACGTGTTCTACACTTTTTTGTGTGTTGAAATTCAAATTAAATTTTTTGAAAAATCTTTTACCTCTTTTTGTCACATCATCCATCAATTCCAAAACAGAAAGGCAATTCAAAGAGAGTTATGACAGTTTCTGTGATGAAAAGTGAAGGGGAAAGGTGCCAGAGATAGGCTGACCGCAGGACTGAACAAGAACAGGAAGTGGGGGTTGTGCTTAATATTCAGTTGAATTTTACTATGCCTCTCCTCTTTAGTATGAACTTTACTATTATGGTTTTTATACTAATTTTCAACATCTGTCCGCAGACAACAGATGAAAAATGGCGGCTGGATTAATTTAATGTACTTGTACATATACATACATACAAAAAATATATACATACATAAATACTAAGGTTTTTCGTATAATCTATTATTAACAATAAAAGTGAGAATGTTTCCAGCTTTTTTATTTTTAATGAATTTTAAATAATCAAAATATAAAGAAATCTCTTTGTAAAATATGATGAAGAGTGGTCTGGTTTATGTATAAAAATGAAATATAAGTGAATATAATGAATAATAATAATGAATAATTATTGTTATATATATTTAATAATTAGTATTGTTTAATATTTTATTTTAATTTATTATTAAATATTATAATAATTAAATATATAATATTAATTATATTATATATATAATATAATTCATAATTATAATAATAATATGAATTAAATATAATGAAGAGTTGTCTGGTTGATATTACTATGGATCTTTCCAAAATTTATCATTACATTGAAAATTAAATCAGAAATTTTGTTTGAAAGTACACCAAATGCTTTTTCTCCCCAAATTTATTGAAACCAGCTGTGGCCGTGGACTAAAACGAACCGGGGGAAAATCGAGTCAACTCGGTCCCGCACCTTTTCCCGATATTTCCGGCGGAGTTAACTTCAGCCAACATGGCTGCAGCCATAAGTTAATTATTCAGGCTTTATTTTTGGGACTATAGAAGTCAATGGGTGACGTCAGAGATGATTGTCTAATTATATATTCTGTCTATGGACACACGTAACTGGAAATCTGGAGCTGCGCTAACTGCAAACCGTCAGAGACTACAAAACAATGTATTTTGGGAAACGGTGTCCTGTCTTTTCTTTTAATTTTACGTTTCTAAATGGTACGTTCAGTGAAGTTTCTGATAATTTAATATTTTCTAACAAACAACGAAACTCTGTCTGCTACAGTATTTTGTTTGCAGACAGATTTGTAGATTTATACGAATTAAATTAAGATCATTGTATTATATCATAAGATCAAAATAGTTATTGATTAATGAGTGATATAAGGCAGTGTTTCTTAACCATGGGGCCGCGGCCCAATTTCGGTCCGCGAGCGCCCTCTAGTGGGCCGCAAAAAAAAAAAAAATCAGTTCTGAACCTGAGGGCCGCGGGACCTGAATGCAGCCTCCTACCACTTGGTGGCAGTAAGCGTCACGCCGGGTTCACACTGGACCCAGAAGCACCGTGAAGCCGAGTGCGCGCGGCTTCCGTCCCGCTCTGTGGTTTACAGACAGACGTGCATTTTTCCGCGGCAGTCCACAGGCACTTCAGCTGGAGTTTTTGTTGTTTTTGCCATCATGCGTGATAAGTTAATAACCTAAAGATATTACCGCGTGTTTCTGCTAAGAGGTACTCCTCTCTGCTGCTGTTTTACACCCAAAATCCAGCCCCCGCCCACCCGCTTCAGAGCCAGCCCACTACATTGATCTGTGTGCGCTCGTGTCTGTCTGTTTTGTTTGTATCTTTGCGCACGCGCTCGCATGTGTGTGCGTGAGTAAATTCATAAATTAAAACTATTCTTCCCACTACGTTGATTTTGGTGTGTGTGTGGGTGTGTGTGTGTGTGTGTGTTCGCGCACGCACGCGCGTGTTGTGGTTGTGTTTATTTACCCGTCTACAGTCTGTTTAGATACAATAACATGATCACATATGTCAATCGCGGCGTTTTATTGTAAAAAATTGGTTATATTTTAAAAAGGCGTATCTTCTTATTCCCACGCATTTACATGTGATCAGCATAGAAAATGATAGAAATTCATATTGAACACATGCAGCCAAGATCTCATGGCTGCATTGTTGCACATATTCTAAGTGTGTCCAAGGCTGGATGTTTTTGTTTGTCGCACGTATTTAAAACTCAACTTAAAAGTTAAAGTCCCATTAACTGTCCCGCTCCTAAATGTGTAAATGTGTTCTCCACATGTGACCCATCCCCTGGTGGAGCCGTGAGCTGCAGAGACAGATGACCTCAGGAAACGTAACAATAATCCTGACCTTAATCTTTTTCCTTTGTGTCTAAACGACTAAGAACAAAGTTTATCACTGGACACACGGTTTTCCAAAATTACGTACGAATACACACTTTCTTTTAAAAATAAACCGTATTTTCTCTTATATCTTTACGGAACTTCCTGCCATAATTGATGCGGAACGCTCGCGGCTCTTACTCAAAATAGCGCAGATGCCGAAACGATCCACTGCACAGCGCGAGTCCTCCGCGGAGGACCGCACCGCTCTGTGCCTGGTGTGAATGCCGCCATAGGTTATAGGTGCCGAATAGAGGCGGCCTCCGTTCTGCATCCAGTGTGAACCCGGCGTCAGTAACGTGTTGTGGCATGAGTCAATAGTATGCGGCTATTGGCTCCCACTGTTGTGACTGTTGTTGTTAATTTGTCACAGATTTGCAGAGAAATATCTAGTATGAAATTAAAACTTTTAATTTGTCAAGTTCATCAGCAGGTTATAAGGTAATCTTTTAATTAGCACTTTATTTAAATGTCATTTACAGTTAGTTTCATTTTAAACTTATTTGAAGTGTTCTTGTTTTATTATAAACAATTTTAATTATCAAAATGCCTTATAAATGTTTTTGGAATTCTAATTTGTGTTGAGGTTGACACCTGTGGTTTACCTGTTCAGCATGAAAATAAATGTTTGAGATAATCACGGTGTATCATTCTTCCACACAAGATTTTACTTTGATAAACCATAAAATGACTCGATTTAATTATCAAATACAAATCAAACAAGATGTGGATCAATTTACATTAACATGCTTATATTTGAATGGGCCTTGAATCACTTTGTACCGGGATAATTGGGCCTCGGTGTCAAAAAGGTTAAGAACCTGTGATATAAAAATTTGACACAAATTAATGTTTAATTCAGTAACTACATCAATACAAAAAGTAAAATGAAGCTTTGATTTATTTGTATTGGAGTATTATAAACTTTTTATAGGACTCTTAATCATTCCTATATTGCATTATATAAGCAATTATACATTTAGGAAAGTGCGGACAACCATAAATGTGACCTCAACACATTATACACTTCAATGATTATGAATTTTTGCAAGTAGAATACTTTCTTTAATCTGATATTGTACTAGTCATATTTAGTAGGAATTCTATTTCGAATCTTTATCTATTTTGATATTGTATTTGTTGCAAGTTTCTTAACTCTGAGACCTGATGTTCTTCTGATAAAAACAGTAGTTGTTGTAGTAGTAATGATAATTAGTATTGGATATTGTGGTTATAATGCTTCTTTTTCTTTTCTTTTTTTTTTTTTTAGTAGAGTGATGGGAATTGCCCTTGGCTTGTATCTGGTAAGTAATGGCAGTTTTCTAAAAATAAAATAAAAAAAAAACATCTAATTTAAACTTGTTTTAACAGTTGTATTTGAAAAGGTTCAGACCTCTTTTTAAATCTCACCTTAATTGTTCCCATCTTCTGGAAACAATGAATTGAGACAATGTTTTTGTATTATTTACATTATATCTTAATTACAATGACTTTTTGATATCTTTGAAGTGCCATACTGATGAAAGCTCGAAATTGAAACTTTGGTTTTAAGAATTAGTCTAAGAATAAAAGTAACTTTTGTTAGCCATCAATAGCATTTTTTTTTTGCCATAATCAATTGCATCAAACAAAAAAAAAAAAAAAGAAGCACAGTAAGATTCTGTATTTATAACTCAATGTGATGCAGTCATTGCAGAAAGTTTTCACAGAGCAATGGTGTTAAACTCCAGGCCTGTAAAGGCTGACGTTCTTTAAGTTTTAAGTTAAAGGTTTTCTTTAAGTTTTTTATCTGTTGTTGATTACCTGGACCAGGTATGATTAGCCAATAAGGAGCTTCAATGGCAGATTGGTTGGAAAACATGTAGGATATCAGGATTCAAAGCCGCACTAAAACATTTGTACAGATTTTTCATAGCCTTTTACCACCAAAAATCAACTGGTTCGCCACAATCCATACATAAGAAGCATCAGATTACAAGGCACATTTCCTGTTTTTGAAAAATTAAAAAGACTTTAAAACACTCTGCACTATCTACAATTATTGCAGTAAAGTAACTCA
>CM012450.1:4362564-4392564 GCA_003999625.1 Oryzias javanicus
TGTTGGAGGAGATTCAGCTAGTTTGGACGTCAGACTGAGTTTTGTCTGGATCACTCTGTTGGATGATGACGACGGACATATAGTGAGTGTGGCCTTGGTTGCTCGGTGGAATTGGCTCTCTCCCTATGATGTTTGGCGGCTCAGGTAGGATTACCTTTTGGTTCTTCACTTGTGTCTCTAGCATGTTTTGGTAAGTAAGGAAGGTATGGTAATGGTACATGGATTGGAAACTTTGGTACTATGAGGAATACTACGATCTCTATTAGATGCACAGGGGTGTTGCCTCTTTATTATGAAGGCTGGGAGCAAGTCGATCTTATCTGGAAATCTGTAGCTTCCCTGGTGGTATGTTGTACAGGCTGGGTTATTATCTCGTTGGATCAGCTCACTTTGGCTGGTTGTTGAGTTGTTTCCAGGATCCATTTGATAGTGGCCCCCCTGTGATGAGAAGCTGAGTTTCATAACCCTTTAACTGGGGTTCATGTCTCTCTCTTCTTTTCGTGATCCGATTCATTGTCATCATGGTCTTATGGATGTGGTGGTATAATTTTAAGATTTGGATTCATGTTCAGGGTCCTGTAACTTGGACTCCTGCTCCTAACTCTCATAACTGAGCCGTATAGGAACTCATGGGAGGTAGACAGAGTTTTGTAGTTTGGGTTCATGGATCTTATCTTTCATTGCTGTGACTTGTATGAATTACTTGAGATGTGAACAGAGCCATGTAATCTGGGTTCCTGTTCTTCGTATGGCTGTGCCCCGCAGGAGCTCTTCTGAGCTTGATGTGGACGGAATCCTGCAACTCGGGTTTCTGTTCTTGTCTTTCATAGTTGTGCTTCGTATTAACTCTTTGGTATGTTATGTGAACAGAGCCATGTAATTCGGGTTCCTGTTTCTTTTAGGGCTATGCCTCGCAGGAGCTCTTTGGAATGTAATGTGGACTGAATCCTGTAACTCAGGTTTCAGTTCTTTTCTTTCAGAGCTGTGCTTCATATGAATTGTTTGGTGTGTTCTTTTTGTTTAGGGTTGTGTCTTGAAGGAGCTCTCTAGTGCGTGATGTAGTCAGAACCCCGTAATTTAGGTCCTGAATATGATTTTTCACAATTGTGTTCTGTATGAATTCTGGAGTATACTATGTGAACAAAGCCCTGTAACTCGGGTTTTTTGTTCTTATCTCCTTTATGAGCTGTTATGAGAGTTTTTGATCGTCGATTCTGATGTGATCCTTGTAATTCGGGTTCATGTCCTTCCTTGTTTGACTATTATCCGTAGTATAGCGCTGGTCGTCGGTTGCGAACCCTGCCTTGTAACTCGGGGCTGTGTCTTCCTTAGTTTTGATTGTGGGGTTGTGTCCTTTTATTGTCGATCGTGGTTTCTCGTGAGAGTCTGTTGGTATTTTGGTACTTCTGTTTGCAGGTCTGGTCATCGGGCTGGTTTATCTGGTTGTGGCGGTTAGACTAAGTAACGTCCTCGTGGGCTAGGTTCGTTGGATCCCTGGATGCCTGGTCTGCCCTGGGGCCTCTCTGAGGAAGCCTTGAGGATTGCTGCGACTCTATCCGACAGTAGGTGGTATTATGGTATGGCGATGAGGATCCCCTGGAGAAGTGGAGTTTATTTTCACAGGTGGGGGGTTTGGACTGGGTCGAGGGCGTTATTAGCCGTCAGTTGGGTTGTATTGGGTTTCGCTGTGGTCGTGGTCTCCCAGTTATTCTCGACAGGAGCGCGCCCGGCTGCGGGTGCCTGACTTATGGATCCCAGGGAGGGGTGCTTCAGAGTGGGTCAGTAGGTTCGCCTGGAGAGCAGGGCACCTGGGGGTTCCAGCAGCTGGGGTGTGTCTGAGGCTCTCTGCCCGTGGCTGGGTGGCTGGCTGGATGGATGGGAGTTCCTGCCCTGGGCTCCAGCCGGGCCTTCCACCACCCAGGCCCTCCTGCCCTGGGCTCCAGCCAGGCCTTCCACCTCCCAGGCCCCCCTGCCCTGGGCTCCAGCCAGGCCTTCCACCACCCAGGCCCCCCTGCCCTGGGCTCCGGCCAGGCCTTCCATCACCCAGGCCCTCCTGCCCTGGGCCCCAGCCAGGCCTTTCACCACCCAGGCCCGCCTGCCCTGGGCTCCAGCCAGGCCTTCCATCACCCAGGCCCTCCTGCCCTGGGCTCCAGCCATGCCTTCCATCACCCAGGCCCTCCTGCCCTGGAGGCCCTGGCCTTCCTCCCCAGGCTTCAGCAGCCAGGCGTTCCACCACCCAGGCCCTCCTGCCCTGGGCTCCAGCCAGGCCTTCCACCACCCAGCCCCCTGCCCTGGGCTCCAGCCAGGCCTTCCACCACCTAGGCCCCCTGCCTGGGCTCCAGCCAGGCCTTCCATCACCCAGGCCCTCCTGCCCTGGGCCCCAGCCAGGCCTTTCACCACCCAGGCCCTCCTGCCCTGGGCTCCAGCCATGCCTTCCATCACCCAGGCCCTCATGCCCTGGAGGCCCTGGCCTTCCTCCCCAGGCTTCAGCAGCCAGGCGTTCCACCACCCAGGCCCTCCTGCTGGGCTCCAGCCAGGCCTTCCACCACCCAGGCCCCCCTGCCCTGGGCTCCAGCCAGGCCTTCCACCACCCAGGCCCCCCTGCCCTGGGCTCCAGCCAGGCCTTCCATCACCCAGGCCCTCCTGCCCTGGGCCCCAGCCAGGCCTTTCACCACCCAGGCCCTCCTGCCCTGGGCTCCAGCCATGCCTTCCATCACCCAGGCCCTCCTGCCCTGGAGGCCCTGGCCTTCCTCCCCGGCTTCAGCAGCCAGGCCTTCCCACCACCAGGCCTCCTGCCCTGGGCCCCAGCCAGGCCTTTCACCACCCAGGCCCTCCTGCCCTGGAGGCCCTGGCCTTCCTCCCCAAGCTTCAGCAGCCAGGCGTTCCACCACCCAGGCCCTCCTGCCCTGGGCTCCAGCCAGGCTTCCACCACCCAGGCCCCTGCCCTGGGCTCCAGCCAGGCTTCCACCACCCAGGCCCCCTGCCCTGGGCTCCAGCCAGGCCTTCCATCACCCAGGCCCTCCTGCCATGGGCCCCAGCCAGGCCTTTCACCACCCAGGCCCTCCTGCCCTGGGCTCCAGCCATGCCTTCCATCACCCAGGCCCTCCTGCCCTGGAGGCCCTGGCTTCCTCCCCAGGCTTCAGCAGCCAGGCGTTCCACCACCAAGGCCCTCCTGCCCTGGGCTCCAGCCAGGCCTTCCACCACCCAGGCCCTCCTGCCCTGGGCTCCAGCCAGGCCTTCCACCACCCAGGCCCCCCTGCCCTGGGCTCCAGCCAGGCCTTCCACCACCCAGGCCCCCCTGCCCTGGGCTCCAGCCAGGCCTTCCATCACCCAGGCCCTCCTGCCCTGGGCCCCAGCCAGGCCTTTCACCACCCAGGCCCGCCTGCCCTGGGCTCCAGCCAGGCCTTCCATCACCCAGGCCCTCCTGCCCTGGGCTCCAGCCATGCCTTCCATCACCCAGGCCCTCCTGCCCTGGAGGCCCTGGCCTTCCTCCCCAGGCTTCAGCAGCCAGGCGTTCCACCACCCAGGCCCTCCTGCCCTGGGCTCCAGCCAGGCCTTCCACCACCCAGGCCCCCCTGCCCTGGGCTCCAGCCAGGCCTTCCACCACCCAGGCCCCCCTGCCCTGGGCTCCAGCCAGGCCTTCCATCACCCAGGCCCTCCTGCCCTGGGCCCCAGCCAGGCCTTTCACCACCCAGGCCCTCCTGCCCTGGGCTCCAGCCATGCCTTCCATCACCCAGGCCCTCCTGCCCTGGAGGCCCTGGCCTTCCTCCCCAGGCTTCAGCAGCCAGGCGTTCCACCACCCAGGCCCTCCTGCCCTGGGCTCCAGCCAGGCCTTCCACCACCCAGGCCCCCCTGCCCTGGGCTCCAGCCAGGCCTTCCACCACCCAGGCCCCCCTGCCCTGGGCTCCAGCCAGGCCTTCCATCACCAGGCCCTCCTGCCCTGGGCCCCAGCCAGGCCTTTCACACCCAGGCCCTCCTGCCCTGGGCTCCAGCCATGCCTTCCATCACCCAGGCCCTCCTGCCCTGGAGGCCCTGGCCTTCCTCCCCAGGCTTCAGCAGCCAGGCGTTCCACCACCCAGGCCCTCCTGCCCTGGGCCCCAGCCAGGCCTTTCACCACCCAGGCCCTCCTGCCCTGGAGGCCCTGGCCTTCCTCCCCAAGCTTCAGCAGCCAGGCGTTCCACCACCCAGGCCCTCCTGCCCTGGGCTCCAGCCAGGCCTTCCACCACCCAGGCCCCCCTGCCCTGGGCTCCAGCCAGGCCTTCCACCACCCAGGCCCCCCTGCCCTGGGCCCCAGCCAGGCCTTTCACCACCCAGGCCCTCCTGCCCTGGGCTCCAGCCATGCCTTCCATCACCCAGGCCCTCCTGCCCTGGAGGCCCTGGCCTTCCTCCCCAGGCTTCAGCAGCCAGGCGTTCCACCACCCAGGCCCTCCTGCCCTGGGCTCCAGCCAGGCCTTCCACCACCCAGGCCCCCCTTCCCTGGGCTCCAGCCAGGCCTTCCACCACCCAGGCCCCCCTGCCCTGCCCTCCAGCCAGGCCTTCCATCACCCAGGCCCTCCTGCCCTGGGCCCCAGCCAGGCCTTTCACCACCCAGGCCCTCCTGCCCTGGGCTCCAGCCATGCCTTCCATCACCCAGGCCCTCCTGCCCTGGAGGCCCTGGCCTTCCTCCCCAGGCTTCAGCAGCCAGGCGTTCCACCACCCAGGCCCTCCTGCCCTGGGCTCCAGCCAGGCCTTCCACCACCCAGGCCCCCTGCCCTGGGCTCCAGCCAGGCCTTCCACCACCCAGGCCCCCTGCCCTGGGCTCCAGCCAGGCCTTCCATCACCCAGGCCCTCCTGCCCTGGGCCCCAGCCAGGCCTTTCACCACCCAGGCCCTCCTGCCCTTGGCTCCAGCCATGCCTTCCATCACCCAGGCCCTCCTGCCCTGGAGGCCCTGGCCTTCCTCCCCAGGCTTCAGCAGCCAGGCGTTCCACCACCCAGGCCCTCCTGCCCTGGGCCCCAGCCAGGCCTTCCACCACCAAGGCCCTCCTGAACTGGAGGCCCTGGCCTTCCTCCCCAGGCTTCAGCAGCCAGGCGATCCACCACCCAGGCCCTCCTGCCCTGGGCTCCAGCCAGGCCTTCCACCACCCAGGCCCTCCTGCCCTGGAGGCCCTGGCCTTCCTCCCCAGGATTCAGCAGCCAGGCGTTCCACCACCAGGCCCTCCTGCCCTGGGCTCCAGCCAGGCCTTCCACCACCCAGGCCCTCCTGCCCTGGAGCCCCTGGCCTTCCTCCCCAGGCTTCAGCAGCCAGGCGTTCCACCACCCAGGCCCTCCTGCCCTGGGCTCCAGCCAGGCCTTCCACCACCCAGGCCCTCCTGCCCTGGGCTCCAGCCAGGCCTTCCACCACCCAGGCCCTCCTGCCCTGGGCTCCAGCCAGGCCTTCCACCACCCAGGGGCCTCTGTGCTCCAGCGCAGGCCTCCCCCAGCTCCAGGGGCCTGTGGGCTCCAGCGCAGGCCTCCCCCAGCTCCAGGGGCCATTGGGCTCAAGCACATGCCGCCCCCAGCTCCAGGGGCCTGTGGGCTACAGGGCAGGCCTCCCCCAGCTCCAGGGGCCATTGGGCTCAAGCACAGGCCTCCCCCAGCTCCAGAGTCCTGCGTGCTCCAGCGCAGGCCTCCCCCTGCTCCAGGGGCCTCTGTGCTCCAGCACAGGCCTCCCCCAGCTCCAGGGGCCTGCATGCTCCAGCGCAGGCCTCCCCCAGCTCCAGGGGCCTCTGTGCTCCAGCGCAGGCCTCCCCCCCAGCTCCAGGGGCCTGTGGGCTCCAGGGCAGGTCTCCCCCCTGCTCCAGGGGCCTCTGTGCTCCAGCACAGGCCTCCACCAGCTCCAGGGGCCTGCATGCTCCAGCGCAGGCCTCCCCCAGCTCCAGGGGCCTCTGTGCTCCAGGGCAGGTCTCCCCAAGCTCCAGGGGCCTGTGGGCTCCAGGGCAGGCCTCCCCCCAGCTCCAGGGGCCTGTGGGCTCCAGCGCAAGCCTCCCCTAGCTCCAGGGGCCTGTGGGCTGCAGGGCAGGTCTCCCCCAGCTCCAGGGGCCTGTGGGCTCCAGCGCAGGCCTCCCCCCAGCTCCAGGGGCCTGTGTGCTCCAGGGCAGGCTCCCCCCAGCTCCAGGGGCCTCTGTGCTCCAGCGCAGGCCTCCCCCCCAGCTCCAGGGGCCTGTGGGCTCCAGGGCAGGTCTCCCCCAGCTCCAGGGGCCTCTGTGCTCCAGCGCAGGCCTCCCCTAGCTCCAGGGGCCTGTGGGCTCCAGGGCAGGTCTCCCCCAGCTCCAGGGGCCTGCATGCTCCAGCGCAGGCCTCCCCCAGCTCCAGGGGCCTGTGTGCTCCAGCGCAGGCCTCCCCAGCTCCAGGGGCCATTGGGCTCAAGCACAGGCCTCCCCAGCTCCAGGGGCCTGTGGTCCAGGGCAGGCTCCCCAGCTCCAGGGGCCTGTGGGCCCCAGTGCAGGCCTCCCCCAGCTCCACAGACCTTTTGGGCCCCAGCGCAGGCCTCCCCCAGCTCCAGGGGCCTGTGGGCTCCAGCGCAGGCCTCCCCCAGCTCCAGGGGCCATTGGGCTCAAGCACAGGCCTCCCCCAGCTCCAGGGGCCATTGGGCTCAAGCACAGGCCTCCCCCAGCTCCAGGGTCCTGCGTGCTCCAGCGCAGGCCTCCCCCTGCTCCAGGGGCCTCTGTGCTCCAGCGCAGGCCTCCCCCAGCTCCAGGGGCCTGTGTGCTCCAGGGCAGGCCTCCCCCAGCTCCAGGGGCCTGTGGGCTCCAGCGCAAGCCTCCCAGCTCCAGGGGCCTGTGGGCTGCAGGGCAGGTCTCCCCCAGCTCCAGGGGCCTGTGGGCTCCAGCGCAGGCCTCCCCCAGCTCCAGGGGCCTGTGTGCTCCAGGGCAGGCCTCCCCAGCTCCAGGGGCCTCTGTGCTCCAGCGCAGGCCTCCCCCAGCTCCAGGGGCCATTGGGCTCAAGCACAGGCCTCCCCAGCTCCAGGGGCCTGTGGGCTACAGGGCAGGCCTCCCCCAGCTCCAGGGGCCATTGGGCTCAAGCACAGGCCTCCCCCAGCTCCAGGGTCCTGCGTGCTCCAGCGCAGGCCTCCCCTGCTCCAGGGGCTCTGTGCTCCAGCGCAGGCCTCCCCCAGCTCCAGGGGCCTGTGTGCTCCAGCGCAGGCTTCCCCTAGCTCCAGGGGCCTGTGGGCTCCAGGGCAGGTCTCCCCCAGCTCCAGGGGCCTGCATGCTCCAGCGCAGGCCTCCCAGCTCCAGGGGCCTCTGTGCTCCAGCGCAGGCCTCCCCAGCTCCAGGGGCCTCTGTGCTCCAGCGCAGGCTTCCCTAGCTCCAGGGGCCTGTGGGCTCCAGGGCAGATCTCCCAGCTCCAGGGGCCTGCATGCTCCAGCGCAGGCCTCCCCCAGCTCCAGGGGCTCTGTGCTCCAGCGCAGGCCTCCCCAGCTCCAGGGGCTCTGTGCTCCAGCGCAGGCCTCCCCCAGCTCCAGGGGCCTCTGTGCTCCAGCGCAGGCCTCCCCCAGCTCCACGGGCCTTTGGGCCCAGCGCAGGCCTCCCCCCAGCTCCAGGGGCCTCTGTGCTCAAGCACAGGCCTCCCCAGCTCCAGGGGCCTGTGGGCTCCAGTGCAGGCCTCCCCAGCTCCAGGGGCCTGTGGGCCCAGTGCAGGCCTCCCCAGCTCCACAGACCTTTTGGCCCCAGCGCAGGCCTCCCCAGCTCCAGGGGCCTGTGGGCTCCAGCGCAGGCCTCCCCCAGCTCCAGGGGCCATTGGGCTCAAGCACAGGCCTCCCCAGCTCCAGGGGCCTGTGGGCTACAGGGCAGGCCTCCCCCAGCTCCAGGGGCCATTGGGCTCAAGCACAGGCCTCCCCCAGCTCCAGGGTCCTGCGTGCTCCAGCGCAGGGCCTCCCCCTGCTCCAGGGGGCCTCTGTGCTCCAGCGCAGGCCTCCCCCAGCTCCAGGGCCTGTGTGCTCCAGGCAGGCCCCCCCCAGCTCCAGGGGCGCCGTGGGCTCCAGCGGCCCAAGCCTCCCCCAGCTCCAGGGGCCTGTGGGCTGCGCAGGTCTCCCCCAGCTCCAGGGGCCTGTGGGCTCCAGCGCAGGCCTCCCCCAGCTCCAGGGGCCTGTGGGCTCCAGGGCAGGCCTCCCCCAGCTCCAGGGGCCTCTGTGCTCCAGCGCAGGCCTCCCCCAGCTCCAGGGGCCATTGGGCTCAAGCACAGGCCTCCCCCAGCTCCAGGGGCCTGTGGGCTCCAGGGCAGGCCTCCCCCAGCTCCAGGGGCCTTGGGCCCCAGCGCAGTTGCTCCCAGCTCCACAGGCCTTTTGGGCCCCAGCGCAGGCCTCCCCCAGCTCCAGGGGCCTGTGGGCTCCAGCGCAGGCCTCCCCATCTCCAGGGGCCATTGGGCTCAAGCACAGGCCTCCCCAGCTCCAGGGGCCTGTGGGCTACAGGGCAGGCCTCCCCCAGCTCCAGGGGCCATTGGGCTCAAGCACAGGCCCTCCCCCAGCTCCAGGGTCCTCTGTCACTCCAGCGGCAGGCCTCCCCCTGCTCCAGGGGCCTGTGTGCTCCAGCGCAGGCCTCCCCCCAGCTCCAGGGGCCTGTGGGCTCCAGCGCAAAGCCTCCCCCAGCTCCAGGGGCCTGTGGGCTGCAGGGCAGGTCTCCCCCAGCTCCAGGGGCCTGTGGGCTTCCAGCGCAGGCCTCCCCCAGCTCCAGGGGCCTGTGTGCTCCAGGGCAGGCTTCCCCAGCTCCAGGGCTTTCTGTGCTCCAGCGCAGGCCTCCCCCAGCTCCAGGGGCCTGTGGGCTCCAGGGAGGGATGGTGCGTCACGGCGGAGCCAAGAGTTCGCCTGCCAGACGGTCGCACTCTTGTGCCCGATCTGGTGATGGGCAGGGGCGATGAGGCTCTCGTCCTTGACGTCACCATTTGTTTTGAGAGGCACGGCGGCACGCTTTCCGAGGCATGTCAGCGGAAGAGGGAGAAGTACGCTCCTCTCAGGGAGATCATTCTGGCAAAGAATGATGACATCAAGCGGGTGACCATCGATGGCTTCCCTCTGGGTGCGCGGGGGAAGTGGCACGCACATAACTCCGGCATCTTACTGAGGCTGGGTCTCTCCAGGAGAGCGGCCAACGACGTGGCAAGGACACTATCGAGACGTGCTATGCTCCTCACTTTGGACACCTACAGGGCTTTCAGGAAGGTTGTTCGGTCTGGAGGCCCGAGGAGCTAGCCGTCTTCCGCCACGTCGTCTACATCGTCTGCCTCCTGGAGGAGTGCATGTTTGGACTGTGCCTCTCTTTTCTTTCTTTATTTCTTTCTTTATTTCTTTCTTTATTTCCCTCTTCTGATATATTGGTGTGGACATTGAATGCTCCTGAGAGCTCATTTCTTTATTGCAATAGTTTTACAATATGTTAATAGTTATAGGAAATATTTATTGTGGACTTGTGTGTATCGGAGTGTTATTATGACTATATATATACTATTATATATACTATTACTATGTACTATATATTGACATTGTGCTATCGTTGTGAGGTTGGTGTTTGTGTTAGTAGTATTTTTTATGTGTGATATTTGATGATTATATATTCAGATTAAATCATTATTATCGGATTGTTGTATGTATTATTAATATTTATTTTTATTTTGGTGTGTGTACTATTTGATTAGAGTATAATTAAATTGTATTATAATTGTGAAGTCGATGTTTGTATTGCTGGTATTTATTTGTGTTCAATATTCAATGGATTACATTTAAATTGTCTTATGACTTGAGGTTGGTATATTTCCTATAACTATTTAACAAATATGTTAAATAGTTATAGGAAATATTTATTGTGGACTATGATGTGTATCGAGTTGTTTGTTATTTACTGTATATCTATTGTATATATATACTATTATTATATACTATATATTGACATTGTGCTATCGTTGTGAGGTTGGTGTTTGTGTTAGTAGTTATTTTTATGTGTGTATATTTTATGATATATATATATCAGATTTATGTCATTATTGTCGGATTGTTGTATGTATTATTAATATTTATTTATTTGTGTGTGTAGTATTTGATTAGAGTATAATTAAATTGTATTATAATTGTGAAGTCGATGTTTGTATTTGCTGGTATTTATTTGTGTTCAATATTCAATGGATTACATTTAAATTTGTTATGACTTGATAGGTATATGAATTGGATAATTTTTGTTTTGGTTTTCTTTACAATTAAATCTGTTGCCAACCTGAGGAACGTATGTATGTTGTCTGCTATGGGATTTGGTATTTTGGGCAGGGGCTCAGTTCATGAGTCTTGGGTGTGTGTTGGACGACGTTTGGCCATATTCATATAGCCATCTTGCGGAGGTTCATCTGGCTGGCTGCTTACACTGATGACAATATCCTCATTGGGTCTGGAGTGCGTGCGACTGATGGGCAGGTTGTTGGTCTTAAATATCGGCCTGAGGCTTGATAGTCTCCCTGTGTCATTTAGCAACTCAAGGTGAGTGCTTCTGTTTTTATGTGTTCATGTTGTGTTTGACTCTATGAGGTTGCCCTGAGTTCCTTGATGGCTTTAATCTTTTATTTCCTCTACTTCTAGCCTTGGGCTCCTTTTGTGTGTGCTTTTGAGTGGGCTGACCTGGATATTGACCTGTACTGCTGCGGTTTTTGGGTCAGTGTTTGTATGTTGTTTGCTTGTGTGGGTTGGGTGATGTTGAGTTTGATCTGCAAGTTGTCTGCTGCCTTTGACCTTCCTTTGTTAGGTTGTTTCACCATGAGGTCTTGGGTGCCATCGACGAATGCACAGGTTGCTGATCTGAAACATTGGTCCGAGGCTGGATAGTCTCCCTGTGTCATTTAGCAGCTCAAGGTGAGTGCTTCTTATGCGGATTTTTTGCTGCTATGCTGTTAGGTGATGGTTGCCATACCAATATATTTGCTGTGGTCTGTTTCCCTGTCAGGTGATCTCTGGGGTTCCATGTGGTATTGGAATCCTGTGTGCTTACAGCTGTTGTCTGTGCTGTAGGTACGGAGTGGCTATGCTAGTGTATGCCTTCACGTGATGATGACCTTTTATTGGAGGATCAGACAATATCCCCTTCCATTTCCTGTCTGTATGCTGATCTGCTTGTATGTTGGGTTATGCATGGACTATCACAGAATGCGTGTTTGTTGTATTGGATTGTGGAGAACCATGTGCCGCCGTGCATTGGATTGAGTATTTGGTTGGCTATATGTTTTCTGTTAACTGAATTGTTCCAGGTTTCATACATGAGGTCCGAGGGCCATCGACGAATGCACAGGTTGCTGACCTGAAACATTGGTCCGAGGCTGGATAGCTTCCCTGTGTCATTTTGCAACTCAAGGTGAGTTATGTATATATGAGTCTTGGTGTTGTGTAAGTGGATCATAGTTGTGAAAGCCTGACTGTGGTCTGCTCTATGCTGTTCACGCTGAATGCTAAAGGTGGTCAACCTTACCTGTGTGTGTCTTTGTTATTTTGACGGGAGCTCCTGTCACTCATACGTACATACATACATACATACATACATACATACACACACACACACACATGTGCTTTGGTTTAACATTGTTGACGCTGTGTGACATGGCTCAGGGATGGTGCTTTGAGCTTATTTTGTCCAAAGTGTGGTAAGCTATCAAGGGGTTGCCAAGATCTTACTGTCTGGCTATCGTGATATATGAATTTGTCCTCGATGGAAGGATGAATAGTGGATCTCGTTATATGTTGGATTGTAGGCTGTTTGGGTGTTCAAGTTGTCTTGGTCTGTTTGAGTGCTGATCGGAACTAGGGCAATGTTGGAGCTGGCTTTTGTGTCCTGAGTGAGGGCTTGGTTTTGAGAGTTGTCACATTGGCATGTCTACTGTTGTCTGTCTCCCTGCTGGGTCCATTAGGGTACCATGCAGGCATTAGACTCTTCTCTTTCAACAGGTATGCTGCATGTTCGAGATGCTCCTTATGTTCCAGTCCTGTAGTGAAAGGAGCCTGTGATGGGGGCGTCTGGAGATGCTTCCTGAGCGGATGTTGGAGTAAGAGGGGAGCTGGTGGTCCATACTAGAGTTGACCAGGCTGAGGACCGGGCCAGGTGCTGGCATGGTAAGAGTCTGACCAACATGTTGTGTGTGCTTGATTCTGAGTGTTGGGGAGTGTGTCTTTTCGGCGAGAGTGTGGTGCCTGCGTTTTAAATTTCAGACTAGGTGAAGGAGGAATGCTGGCTGGAGAGGACATCTACTCTCGTGACTGTGTTGGAGTCTTGGAGACTGCATTCGACCAGACAGAAGACTGGACCAGATGCTGGTAAGGTAAAGTCTGACTAACATATGGTATGTTGTGTGTGCTTGGTTTTTGAGTGTTGGGGAGTGTGTTTTTCGCGAGAATGGGGTGCTCGTGCTATAAATTTCAGACCAGGTGAAGGAAATGCTGGCTGGAGACATCCACTCCTGTGACTGTGTTGGAGCTGGGTGGTGTTGGAGGGAGATTCAGCTAGTTTGGACGTCAGACTGGAGTTTTGTCTGGATCACTCTGTTGGATGATGACGACGGACATATAGTGAGTGTGGCCTTGGTTGCTCGGTGGAAACCTCTCTCCTATGATGTTTGGCGGCTCAGGTAGGATTACCTTTTGGTTCTTCACTTGTGTCCTCTAGCATGTTTTGGTAAGTAGGAAGGTATGGTAATGGTACATGGATTGGAAACTTTGGTACTATGAGGAATACTACGATCTCTATTAGATGCACAGGGGTGTTGCCTCTTTATTATGAAGGCTGGGAGCAAGTCGATCTTATCTGGAAATCTGTAGCTTCCCTGGTGGTATGTTGTACAGGCTGGGTTATTATCTCGTTGGATCAGCTCACTTTGGCTGGTTGTTGAGTTGTTTCCAGGATCCATTTGATAGTGGCCCCCTGTGATGAGAAGCTGAGTTTCATAACCCTTTAACTGGGTTCATGTCTCTCTCTTCTTTTCGTGATCCGATTCATTGTCATCATGGTCTTATGGATGTGGTGGTATAATTTTAAGATTTGGATTCATGTTCAGGGTCCTGTAACTTGGACTCCTGCTCCTAACTCTCATAACTGAGCCGTATAGGAACTCATGGGAGGTAGACAGAGTTTGTAGTTTGGGTTCATGGATCTTATCTTTCATTGCTGTGACTTGTATGAATTACTTGAGATGTGAACAGAGCCATGTAATCTGGGTTCCTGTTCTTCGTATGGCTGTGCCCGCAGGAGCTCTTCTGAGCTTGATGTGGACGGAATCCTGCAACTCGGGTTTCTGTTCTTGTCTTTCATAGTTGTGCTTCGTATTAACTCTTTGTATGTTATGTGAACAGAGCCATGTAATTCGGGTTCCTGTTTCTTTTAGGGCTATGCCTCGCAGGAGCTCTTTGGAATGTAATGTGGACTGAATCCTGTAACTCAGGTTTCAGTTCTTTTCTTTCAGAGCTGTGCTTCATATGAATTGTTTGGTGTGTTCTTTTTGTTTAGGGTTGTGTCTTGAAGGAGCTCTCTAGTGCGTGATGTAGTCAGAACCCCGTAATTTAGGTCCTGAATATGATTTTTCACAATTGTGTTCTGTATGAATTCTGGAGTATACTATGTGAACAAAGCCCTGTAACTCGGGTTTTTTGTTCTTATCTCCTTTATGAGCTGTTATGAGAGTTTTTGATCGTCGATTCTGATGTCCTTGTAATTCGGGTTCATGTCCTTCCTTGTTTGACTATTATCCGTAGTATAGCGCTGGTCGTCGGTTGAACCCTGCCTTGTAACTCGGGGCTGTGTCTTCCTTAGTTTTGATTGTGGGGTTGTGTCCTTTTATTGTCGATCGTGTGTTTCTCGTGAGAGTCTGTTGGTATTTTGGTACTTCTGTTTGCAGGTCTGGTCATCGGGCTGGTTTATCTGGTTGCGGCGGTTAGACTAAGTAACGTCCTCGTGGGCTAGGTTCGTTAGATCCCTGGATGCCTGGTCTGCCCTGGGGCCTCTCTGAGGAAGCCTTGAGGATTGCTGCGACTCTATCCGACAGTAGGTGGTATTATGGTATGGCGATGAGGATCCCCTGGAGAAGTGGAGTTTATTTTCACAGGTGGGGGGTTTGGACTGGGTCGAGGGCGTTATTAGCCGTCAGTTGGGTTGTATTGGGTTTCGCTGTGGTCGTGGTCTCCCAGTTATTCTCGACAGGAGCGCGCCCGGCTGCGGGTGCCTGACTTATGGATCCCAGGGAGGGGTGCTTAAGAGTGGGTCAGTAGGTTCGCCTGGAGAGCAGGGCACCTGGGGTTCCAGCAGCTGGGGTGTGTCTGAGGCTCTCTGCCCGTGGCTGGGTGGCTGGCTGGATGGATGGGAGTGGCCCTCCTGCCTGGGCTCCGCAGCCAGGCCTTCCACCACCCAGGGCCGCCCTGCCCTGGGCTCCAGCCAGGCCTTCCACACCCAGGCCCCCCTGCCCTGGGCTCCAGCCAGGGCCTTTTTCCAGCCACCCAGGACCTCCTGCCCTGGGCCCCAGCCAGGCCTTTCACCACCCAGGCCCTCCTGCCCTGGGCTCCAGCCAGGCCTTCCATCACCCAGGCCTCCTGCCCCTGGAGGCCCTGGCCTTCCTCCCAGGCTTCAGCAGCCAGGCGTTCCACCACCCAGGCCCTCCTGCCCTGGGCAGACCCAGGCCTTCCACCACCAGGTCAGGCCCTCCTGCCCTGGAGGCCCTGGCCTTCCTCCCCAGGCTTCAGCAGCCAGGCGTTCCACCACCCAGGCCCTCCTGCCCTGGGCTCCAGCCAGGCCTTCCACCACCCAGGCCGCCTCCTGCCCTGGGCTTCCAGGCAGGCCTTTCCACCACCCAGGGCTCTGTGCTCCAGCGGCAGGCTCCCCAGGCTCCAGGGGCCCCTGTGGGCTCCAGCGGCAGGCCTCCCCCAGCTCCAGGGGCCATTGGGGCTCAAGCACACGGCCTCCCCAGCTCCAGGGGCCTGTGGCTCCAGGCAGGCCTCCCCCAGCTCCAGGGCCTGTGGGCCCCAGTGCAGGCCTCCCCCAGCTCCACGGGCCTTTTGGCCCCAGCGCAGCCTCCCCCAGCTCCAGGGGCCTGTGGGCTCCAGCGCAGGCCTCCCCCAGCTCCAGGGGCCTATTGGGCTCAAGCACAGGCCTCCCCAGCTCCAGGGTACTGCGTGCTCCAGCCAGCACAGGCCTCCCCCTGCTCTCCAGGGGCCTCTGTGCTCCAGCGCAGGCCTCCCCCAGCTCCAGGGGCCTGTGTGCTCAAGGGCAGGCCTCCCCCCAGCTCCAGGGGCCTGTGGGCTCCAGCGCAAGCCTCCCCAGCTCCAGGGGCCTGTGGGCTGCAGGGCAGGTCTCCCCCAGCTCCAGGGGCCTGTGGGCTCCAGCGCAGGCCTCCCCCCAGCTCCAGGGGCCTGGGCTCCAGCGGAAGCCTCCCCCAGCTCCAGGGGCCTGTGGGCTGCAGGGCAGGTCTCCCCCACCTCCAGGGGCCTGTGGGCTCCAGCGCAGGCCTCCCCCCAGCTCCAGGGGCCTGTGGGCTGCAGGGCAGGTCTCCCCCACCTCCAGGGGCCTGTGGGCTCCAGCGCAGGCCTCCCCCCAGCTCCAGGGGCCTGTGGGCTCCAGCGGAAGCCTCCCCCAGCTCCAGGGGCCTGTGGGCTCCAGCGCAAGCCTCCCCCAGCTCCAGGGGCCTGTGGGCTGCAGCGCAGGCCTCCCCCAGCTCCAGGGGCCTCTGTGCTCCAGCGCAGGCCTCCCCCAGCTCCAGGGGCCTGTGTGCTCCAGGGCAGGCCTCCCCCCAGCTCCAGGGTTCTGTGTGCTCCAGGGCAGGTCTCCCCAAGCTCCAGGGGCCTGTGGGCTCCAGGGCAGGCCTCCCCCCAGCTCCAGGGGCCTGTGGGCTCCAGCGCAAGCCTCCCCAGCTCCAGGGCCTGTGGGCTCCAGGGCAGGTCTCCCCCAGCTCCAGGGGCCTGTGTGCTCCAGGGCAGGCCTCCCCCAGCTCCAGGGGCCTCTGTGCTCCAGCGCAGGCCTCCCCCCAGCTCCAGGGTTCTGTGTGCTCCAGGGCAGGTCTCCCCAAGCTCCAGGGGCCTGTGGGCTCCAGGGCAGGCCTCCCCCAGCTCCAGGGGCCTCTGTGCTCCAGCTTAGGCCTCCCCCAGCTCCAGGGGCCTGTGGGCTCCAGCCAGGGAGATGAGTCAGCCGGGCGGCTTTTCCACTCATCCCCTGGTGAAAAAACTCGGAAGCCAGAAGATCCTGCGCCCACCAGGGAGATGAGTCAGCCGGGCCGCTTCTCCACTCATCCCCTGGTGAAAAAACTCGGAAGCCAGCAAAACCTCCGCACCCTCTGTTCAACAGGGGATGAGTAAGCCGGGCCGCTTTATCGACAAATTCCGACCGCTGCTATCCGACAGCGGGAACGATTTCAGAAACCTGGTTTTCGGAAACTCAGGACCTCCAGAGAGAGCGGTGGGCGCAGCCCAGCGGTGGGCCCCGCCGTCCCTTCCAGCCACACGGATCCGACTGGCACCCTCTCCCGCTCACCACGGGGGATGAGTCAGCCGGGCCACTTTTGACTCGTCCCCTGGTGAACACCAGAATCCGACCGCCGCTACTCGACGGTGGGAACGATTTCAGAAACCTGGTTTTCGGAAACTCAGGACCTCCAGGGAGAGCGGCGGGGCCTGCTCCCCTCCGTCCCCACAGACCGACCGGCACTCTCCGCCTGCCTTCGGAGAGCCCCCGCCTTGCCCGGCTCTGCGCCGGCTCCACGGTGGAGGGCCACTCCGTCCTGCAGGAGCGTTCCCCTCCTGGTCTGCACTCTCTTGCATGCGCAAAGTCTGGCTTGCGTCCTGAGCGCTGCGGACCCCCGACTTTCTGAACAGCAGGCGCAACAGAGAACTGCAGCTGATGATACCCAGGAGTTCGGGGGGGGGACGCGTGTTATATGCGTGTTTTATTTTTCGTTTGGGAGCAATCAATACATTCACTTTCACTTGAGCATTAATGTGCATCCTCCAAGAACAACAATAAATGATTCACAAACTTCTCATCAATATTGTCATTGTTCTGTCTAAATTCAATGCACATTTATTTAAAGATTGAAAAAGTGAATTGTGGCGTGAAATAAATAATTAAATTATTTAAATGAAAAAAGTAAACAAAAAAGATGCAGAGAAAGTGAATCAGATTTTTAAGAGGAAGATCCAAAAGTGAGGATGACAATGTGCAGAACAAATCTTCTAAAGGAGAGGATGAAGAGAAAAGGAGAGATGGAAGTTGAATGGAAAATGCCATTGAGAGACCAGTTCCATCAATCACAGATGGATTTTCTATGTTACCATATTATTCTTCAATTTGGAAAATGATCTGTTTAAAGTCTCCTTCCAAAAAAAAAGAAAAACTATTTTTTGTTTTTAACATGCCTGTGTGTCATTATTATTCTGAAAGAGAACAAATGTAATCATTTTGTTTTTGCATTTCCTTTTAATCTCTGTTAATCAAACTGTCACAGAGAGACTCTGTTTTTCATCAATCATCTTCTTTCTGCTGCACATGCACTAAACCCTCATCTGGTCCGGCTAGCGTATCTAGATCAGCTTCTGAAGAAGAGAAGATGCTACCTTCACATTGACTGCAGTCGTTCACATTTCTGTGGTCAAATCAGCATCACTGGATTTTTGGTGTGAGTTTCATTCAATACTGACGGTAGCAGGGCTGAAAGCGCTGGAAAATCTCCAACAGACTCCACGGAGCTTCTTAATGTGACCACGGAAATGTGAACGGCGGCTAATTTGACTGCAGCTGTAAAGGATCTGTGAAAGTTTGGTCCATGGTCCAGCTCAAAACAAAACTGCTAGACATTTTTGTGGTGCAGCGGTGAAGACTCAGAGCCACCATAATCAGACGAGGGGGGGTCCGAGTCGTAGCAGGTCAGCTTTGCTCAGCTCCAGAAGCCACGCCCCCACAGAGGAGTTTTCACAGACCAACATTAAAAAATTATTTTTTAGACATTATGGATCTGGGATTTTGGTTAAAAACAATACTAACATAAATAAAACACTCCTGAGAAATCTTTTTCTTTTTAAAAAAAAGTAAAAATTGCCATATGAGGACTTTAAAAGTAATCATATTGGACTGTGTGTGTGTGGGTGGGTGTGTGTGTGTGTGAGAGTGCGTCTAGGATTTCCAAGGCTGGTGCCGTGGCTTGAAGGTGATTGATGCTTGTGTTGACTGCTGCTGTGTTGTCATGAAGTTGTTGTTTAATATGGCTTTCATCATTTCATGTTGTGATGTATTGTTTGCATCATTGTTTGAGTTGTTTTGCTGTCTGTTGCTTTGACCTGACTGTTTCAGGTTCCATCCAGGGGGTCTGAGAGCCAACGACCAATGCACAGGTCGCTGATCTGAAAGTATGGTCCGAGGCTGATAGTCTCCCTGTATCATATAGCATCTCAAGGTGAGTTTTTCTGCTTGTGTGCTCATGCTGTGGTCTGTAGCAAAGTGGATTTTGGCTGTTCGTGAGGTGAACCATATTCAAATTCAAATTGATTTTATTTATATAGCACCTTTCCAGTTAAAAACAGCTCAAAGTGCTGTACATAAAACAAATACAAGAAAAACTATACCCCACACATGCAGTAATATAAAAACATAAGCCCCTCATAACAATAAAAACAGAAACAAACAGATTAAAAAGCAGAGCAAACAGATCACTGAGGAGCAACCTGAGGGCGCTGTACACCCTGTCCTCCTATTGGCTGGACTGTCAGCATCCAGGCAACATGAGGCGCGCCCCGCTCATCCCCAGCACCCCCAGCTCAATGCCCCCAGCCCCCCGGCCCAGTGCACCCAACTGGGCACACAAGGCCAGACAGCCCAGAGGACAACGAACATGGAAGGCCAGTGGACAAGCAGTACCATGACCCCATGAGGCTGAACACAAACACCCCAGCCGAGAGTGAGAAAAAGCTCGTGGGCAGATTTAAAACAATAAAATAGACAAAATATAAAACGGCTAAAGTATAAAAACACACATTAAAAAAAAAGAAGTGATAAAATATAAGTTAATACATAGGAGGTAAAACTTCACTAACTGGCATAAACAAATAATACATGGTAAGATATAATAAAATATACGCATAAAATGTTAAATTGCAAATACTATTTACTTAAAAGCTGAATTAAATAAATGTGTCTTTAGTTTCTTTTTAAAAACCTCAACAGTGGATGAAGCCCTAACATCCTCAGGCAGGCTGTTCCACAGACGAGGCCCATAATATCTAAAAGAGGCCTCGCCGTGGATTTTAGTCCTGACTCTCGGGACCTCCAGCAGGCCTGCGCCTGAAGATCTGAGAGCTCTAGGAGGTTCATAAGCTAAAAGTAATCTGATATAAAAGAAGGACTAAGACCATGTACACCAGGGGTCTCAAACTCGCGGCCCGCGGGCAATCTGCGGCCCGCGGGATGATAATTTGCGGCCCCCGTCTTCATATGAAAGATTACTGTTAGTGCGGCCCGCAAGGCTGATATGAATGACAGTTGTTGTGTGCTGAGCTGAACGAACCAATCACGGGTAAGTATATGGCTCTGGAGGGCGGGACATCGGCGGGCTGTCCGAGCCTCCTCTCTCTTAATTCATCCTCCAGACAGCTGGGTGGAGAGGAGCCATGAAGCTGCTGGAGTGCTTTCTCACTGAACGGGATTCGCGAGCCCCGCTCCTCTTTCGTCACGTGACAACACGTGATACACAGCCTGCCGCTTGTCAAAAAGCGTGTTCCTGACGCCACACGCGACAATTCCGCGCACGCATTAAATATTCCGCGCGGACAAATCAGACCCTCACGAGCGCTTTTTCCTCCTCCACGAGCAGAGAAGTCCTCGCGAGAGAGACGGACTACTTCGCGTGCTGTGAGTGATGCCCGCGAGCGAGCAGAATCTTCAAAGGTGTTTCCACACCGGCCGCATGTCTGCGCGGGTTTATGAACGCACACTCAGCAGGTGGTATCCACACCGGAGCAGCGCGGTCACGCACGCAGCAGAGAGGAGATTCTTCTTCTATGGTGTTTTTACCGTTCATCAGCGCTGCTGCGACTGTGCGTGAAATATTGAACCGGGTTGAAGACTCAGCGCTCGCTCAGGGCGTGCACGATTTGTGCGTAGAGCTTGAGACCAGATTTAAAAACTTGCGTAGCAACGCGCGCTCCAACCTTTCAGTGAGCGCGCTGCTCTCAGCTCAGAAATGGAGGTTCTGTAAATACAGACATTTGAAACTGAATAAAAATAATTTTCTCTTGTCTAATGTTTCTCAGGTATTTTCTCTTAGACACCCCCCCCCCTCAGCTGCAAGCATCATTAGTATCAGTTAATTTGCTCACATTAAACGTATATCTCCTCAAAATATCATACTTTTATTATCATTAAAGAATAATAAATAATAATAATAAAAAAACTTCTAAATAATCAGTTTTATTAATTGTTCTCTTTTTTTTTTTTTAAGAATACTTCCAAAACTTCCAGACAAAGTAAAAACAGTCTTTCCATGTTTCTCTCCACAGTAGTGCTAGGATTCTGTCTTTTCTCAGAGATTCAATTATTTCGCATTGGCTAACTGTAAATTGATTTTTAGGTTGTTTTTGCTATATTGAATTTATTATCAACTACTATGTAGGATTATGCACAGTATTCATCTCTAATGTAAACATGTTTTTATTCGCATTTCCCCCAGGGCGCGCGCCCAATTTGAGAATCACTGATTTAGCTTCAGTAGTCAATATGTCGGTTCAGTCGTCTGTGTCTATGTATGGTCATTGTTATTATTTTAATTAATAAAAATTGATTTTCTGATTCATTTTTTTAAATTTATTTAATTCATTCATTATTTTGTGTTAAAAATAAAGATATTTGAGAACATTGGAATGTTTTATCAGCGATTTGCTCGTGGAAATCCTGATGCGGCCCGGCCTCACCCAGACTCTGCCTCCAGCGGCCCTCGGCTGAATTGAGTTTGAGACCCCTGATGTACACTTTTATAAACAATTAAAAGAATCTTAAAATCAATCCTAAAACTGACAGGGAGCCAGTGCAGAGATCTCAAAATTGGTGTGATGTGCTCCCTCTTCTTGGTTCTTGTTAAAAGGCGTGCAGCTGAGTTTTGTACAAGCTGCACGCGGTTAAGTGTAGTTTTCTTTACACCAGAGAGGAGCGCATTACAGTAATCTATTCTTGATGTAATAAAAGCATGAATTAAGATTTCCGCACTGGCTCTTGAGAGAAAGGGTCTAACTCGGGCAATATTCCTCAAATGATAAAATGCAGTTCTTGTGACTTGATTCGCGTGTTGTTCAAAGCTAAGATCTGCATCTAGAGTCACGCCGAGGTTCTTCACTGTGTTACAAACATTCATACAGTTGGAAGACAGATACACTTGGACCCTTTCTCTCTCAGCTTCAGAACCAAAAACCAAGACCTCAGTTTTGTCTTGGTTGAGCTGCAAGAAGTTTTCTCCTATCCACTTTTTAATATCTAAAATACAGTTTAAAAGGCTGTCCATGGGTCCCATGTCATCAGGAGACACAGCTACATACAGTTGAGTGTCATCAGCATAGCTATGAAAGTTAATGTCGTGTCTCCTGATGACGTCACCAAGTGGAAGCATGTATAGATTAAAAAGTGTGGGACCCAGGATGGAGCCTTGAGGCACCCCACATGTCAGTCTGTGTTTTTTAGAGGAAAAATCATTTAATTGAACAATAAAATCTCTATCTGTGAGGTAGGACTTAAACCAGTTCAAAGCTGTGCCTGTAATACCAACCATGTCATGGAGTCTGCTTAAAAGGATAGGATGGTCAACTGTGTCGAAGGCTGCACTCAGGTCCAGTAGGACTAAAACAGATACTTTTTTCATGTCAGGATTGGACCTGAGATCATTTAAGACCCTGACCAGTGCCATCTCTGTTGAATGGTGAGCTCTAAAACCTGACTGAAACTTTTCTAAAATATTATTTTCATTAATAAAATCATTCATTTGAGTAAAAACAAGCTTTTCTAAAATTTTACTTAAAAATGACAGGTTGAATATTGGCCGATAGTTGTTTAAGTTGGAGACATCTAAACCCCCTTCTTCAGAATGGGTCTCACCATTGCAGTCTTTAGGGATGCAGGGAAGACTCCACTCTGAAGAGAGCAGTTCATGATGCTCAGCAGCTCTTCTTCACAGGATGTAAAAACTGACTTAAAAAGTGAGGTGGGGATGGGATCAAGAGAACAGGTTTTGGTTTTCATTTGAGACATCACCTGTCGGAGCTTTGCAGCATCAACCAAGACAAAACTGTCGAGCGTTCTCTCACTGATAGGAGGACATGCAGTAGGAAGACCAACAGGAGATTGTAGGATAGATGACCTAATGTCATCTATCTTAGTGGTGAAGTGGACTGCAAACTCCTCACAGGTTTTATTGCTAAAGGTGGAGGGTGGACCAGCGATTGGGTTTATTATTTTGTCTATTGTGGCAAAGAGGATTTTTGGCTTTGACTTATTTTCTGCAATGAATTTTGAGAAATAGTCCTGCTTGCCTTTTTTATTGAGTTATTGTAGTGTATTAGTGTTCTTTTATAAATTTGATGATGTATTGTAAGTTTTGTTTTGCGCACTGTCGTTCCACCTCCTTGTCATTATTTTTAGTTTCTTTATATTGAGGGTTCTCCAGGGACAGGGAGCTTTCTCTTTTACAGTTTTTAATTTTAAAGGCGCAACTTTGTCCAGAATTGTGGTGAGTTTATTACTGAAATGGTGAACTGATAAATCTATAGATGGAAATGAAAAAGTTGGTTGCTGGTTTTCGAGATGGGAGATAAAGTTTGCAGCCACTTCAGGGTGTAGACAGCGCCTTCTAATTTTTTTCTCAGGAAGCTTCTCAATCATAAAATCATGAACTTTAAAAAACACACATGAATGATCAGAAATTCCACGTCCACAACAGAGGACACAGTGGCCTTCAGGCCATGAGTCATTATGAGATCCAAAGTGTGACCTCTGTTGTGGGTGGGCTCATTCACATGCTGAATAAAATCCATAGATGTTAAAATGTTTAAAAAGTCCCGGACATACATTCCCGAAGGATTGTGGACATGCAAGTTAAAATCACCTAGAACCAATATTTTCCTAAAATCCATATAAACTAATGAAAGCAGTTCAGCGAAATCAGATATAAAAGATGAATTATACTTTGGCGGTCTATATACTATCAAACACAACATGACTGGATCATTAAAAACAATGGCCTGATATTCAAAAGAGGGATATTCATTAAACATGGTGTCTTTAAAACCAATACTAGCAGATAAAATTGCAGCTGTCCCACCACCCCTGCCTTGTTTTCTATCCTTGTTTGTGAAGTTAAAAAGGGGCGGTGTTGCCTCTGACAGTGAGATTGGTGCACCAGAGTTCCAAGTCTCAGTTAAAAACAGGCCATTAAGATTGTGATCTAAAATAAAGTCATGAATAAGAAATGATTTGTTTGATAGTGATTGAACATTTAAGAGTGCCAGATTCAGTTCAGATGATGTTATTACTGCTGCTGCGGGTTGGTGATGATTGGATGAGTTCCGGGTGTGCACAGTTATAAGGTTATTGTAGTTCCTGTTGTGTGTCCTGGTATGAACCACAGAGCGTGTGGATATGAGAGATGGTATGGTGAAAGTGACAAGGGGTGTTGATGATTTGGGGTTGTGTGATGATGGGGTCTGGAGGGGGGGGCAGAGTTTTGTTCTGATTCTGCAGGTGTTGGTTCCTGGGCAGTATTCACATTTGACAGTCAGTCATCTTTAAAACAGTGCACAGTGTGTTGGATATTTGAAGTTAAAACATTGGCTCCAAGAGGACTGGGGTGAAGACCATCAGGTCGATAAAAAGAGGGGCGGTTCCAAAAAAGATTAAAATTATCAATAAAACCAAACCTGAATTTGCAGGAAGCAGACAGCAGCCAGGTATTGAGGGAGAGGATCCTGCTGAATCTGGTAGATCCTCGAGACAGTGTGGGGATGGGTCCAGAAATAAAAAAATTTTTCCCAGTGCTATTTAAAAAGAAAAATAGGTCCATAAAATCCGATTTCGTTACCTCCGACTGCTGCAGTGAAGTGTCATTGGTCCCAACATGAACGATAATCTTGGTGATGGAAGGGAAACCAGAAGGTCTGGGAGTTTTTGAAGAATATCCACCACCTTGGCTCCAGGGAAGCATCTGGTAACTGCATTGAAAAATCTTATATTCCTGGTAATGGAGTCACCGATGATCAAGGCTGTTTGGGTGAAGAGTGGCCGGGCTGGATGAGGGTGGGACTCGACAGGTGTAGCAGCCACACCATCCTGCTCCGCCGCAGCTCCTCCAGGGGCTGGGGGGGCACCCCCAGGCCGGGTTGATGGTGGCTGATCACGGCCAGCGCTCCGTCCGGTCACTGCGTCCCAAAGGAGTTTAATCCTCCTGTTAGTTGAGGCTTTCTCGCTGCGCGCCGGCCGCTGGGTCAGGGCTGCTTCCGGGGTTCGCCTTCTCGCTTGGGCTCCGGCGGTGGAAGCGATAGGAGCATTGCCTGTACCGGACCCCCCGCAGCAGCTGCTACTCACACTCGGAGAGTGTTTCGCTCCCCCGGATGGCAATGCCGACGTGGCGGGAGATGGTCCCTGCTTGCTGCTCCCCTCAGCAGTGGCGCACCCTGCGGCGTCTTCGTTTGCCAGAACAGAGAACCGGTTGGATAAGGTGAGTTGGGGAGGCGATGTTAGCGGTGTAAACCTCGACTGGGTTCTTCTTGAGCCCCGAACAAATATCTCGGCCCAGGATGGATGATCTCTCGGTGTCGAGCAGGAGGAAGGCCGCGCAGTCTCTGGGTCCCACGGAAGTGTGTCCTGGGCGACGGTCAACCTAGTGATCGCCTGCGACTGCTTTGCAGCAAGTTGGTAGGCGCTGGCGAGGAGAGTCTCTTTTTCGGCGAGTTCATCGGCAAGTTTTACTAATTCATCCTTGAGTCTGGTGACAGTATCATTCATCTGGACACAGCTGCAGTTTACACAAGCCATTGTTCCGAGCGTCACCTCTCACCATGTTTTCTTTCACCTCTTTAAGCTTGTTTATCTCTTCTACTGTACGATTGTGTGTTAGTCCTGGGGTTTGTTTTGGTTGATTATTGAGCTTTGAGTCTTGTTCCTTTTGGATGCTGGCCTGCTGCTTCTCAAGTCTTTGTTTGATGTTCAGCAATGCTCCTTTACTTCACACCTGAGCTATAGGTTTACCCTGATGTTACAGACGCTGGCCTGCTGTGTGTTCCTGATGTGTTCTTTGTTGCCACACTTGTTTATTCATTTATGTGTTTGTTTATATATCTGCATATTATGTATTTGTCCTTCTCCTTACTGTTCATCCTGTGGCTTTGGACACATGTGAGTGTGTATTTGAGTGGGGTTGACCTATATGTTGACCTGTGCTGTTGTTGTCTTTGAAACAATGTTTGTGTGATTATCTGTTATGCAAGACAATGTTGAATGTGATGTGCTAGTTGTCTGTTGTCTTTGACCTCCCTGTGTTAGGTTTATTTTCATTACATGGTTTTGGGTGCCATCGACGAATGCACAGGTTGCTGATCTGAAGTATGGTCCGAGGCTGGATAGTCTCCCTGTGTCATTAAGCATCTCAAGGTGAGTTTTTCTGCTTTAGTGGTTATGTTATGGTCTGAAGCAATGTGGATTTTAACTGTTTGTGAGGAGAACCATGCGTTCTTTAAACTATTTAAGCTTCTTTATCTCTTTTATTGTATGATTGTGTGTTAATTCTGAGGTTTGTTTTGGTTTGTCTCAGTGATGTTTAGCAGTATCGATATGGTTCATATGTCGTGTCGAAGCTCGGTTTGTGGTCTTTTGGGTGAACTTAGTTCGGTGTCCCCTGTGCTTGTAATTGTCCTGGGTGTGTGAGATTGGTGTTTGCTGCACATTTTAATGATGTATCTTCTTTTCATGGATCCTAGCCTGTACTTTGAGTCGTTTATTGAGCTTTAAGGATCGTTCATTTTGGGTGTTGGCCTGTTGCTTCTCAAGTCTTTGTTTGATGTTCAGTGATGCGTCTTGGCTTCACCTGAGCTTTAGGTCTGCCCAGATGTTACAGATGCTGGCCTGCTGTGTGTTCCTGATGTGTTCATTGTTGCACAACTCGTCTGTTCATTTATGTGTTTATTTATGTATCTGTATATTATGTATTTGTCCTTTTCCATACTGTTCATCCTGTGGCTTTGGGCACCTTTCTGTGTGTGTCTTTGAGTGGGGTTGACCTATATGTTGACCTGTGCTGCTGCTGCTTTTGAACCAGTGCCTGTATGTTATTTATTTATGCAATGTGATGTTAAGTTTGATGTGCTAGTTGTTTGTTGCCTTTGACCTCCCTGTGTTAGGTTTATTTTCATCACAATGTTTTGGGTGCCATCGACGAATGCACAAGTTGTTGACCTGAAAGACTGGTCCGAGACTGGACTGTCTCCCTGTGTCATTTAGCAGCTCAAGGTGAGTACTTAAGCTTTTGTATGTGTTGGAGGTTTTAGATGATTGTGTCAATATATGTTGTTGTGTGATGCTTACCTGTTTTTTGATGAGGCAGGGTTCCTGCTCATGTGTTTGCTGAAGCTTGATCGGAATTTGTGTGAAATATGGTTAGTTTGTTTTGGTCATATTTCGGTGATGTCTTATAGCATAGATGTGATTCATGATTCATATCGAAGCTCTTTGTGTGGTACTTGGGATGGCATGGGTTTAGTGTCCCTTATGAATTTTTCCTTGTTGTGATGGTCAGATGTAGACGTCAACTAAGTGTTCTCTTTTCACAGAGTTCAGATCAAGTGATATTATGCTTTATGAATGGTTATCTTCAGTTTATTGTGGATGTTTAACTGTTGCATGTTTTTTGATGTGTTCATTGTTGTTTATCTGTTCTTTTGCAATGT
Source organism: Oryzias javanicus (assembly GCA_003999625.1). Classification (NCBI taxonomy): domain Eukaryota; kingdom Metazoa; phylum Chordata; class Actinopteri; order Beloniformes; family Adrianichthyidae; genus Oryzias; species Oryzias javanicus. The sequence continues at coordinate 4,389,483 of CM012450.1, forward strand.
ATCTATGTGTTTGTTTATATGTTGGTTTCTTATTTTTCTGTGTTTTCATCCTGTTTCAGTGTTAATGCATGTTTCACTTCTTAGTGCTGGGTCGTGTTTTCACGGCTTACTACCTGGTATCCTGAGAATCTTCTCTTCTTCGCTGTACACCCAGTTGAGCACTACGTGAGCGAATCTTATTGGATTCAAGATTTAGAATACGATGTCTTCTAGTTCGCTGCCTGGATCACCGTCTCCTCCAGAGAATGGGCTGCTGTTTGCTTTGCCTCGGTCAGCCAGTGCTCTGCAAGAACCTGACTGACTTTGTGTTTGACAGCACGCCACTGAAAAATGCTGGGTCTTTGACTCCCTCCTCTTTCTTTTTCCTGAGCCTACAAAAGAACTGGCGTGCGGCTGGATTTGGAAAAGGGAAGGTGCCTGCAGGCGTGAGCGTTTGCTTATGGATGCCTTGGACTTATGCAGACTGTCCTCTTTGTAAAACAAGGCTTAAATGCTTGAGTGATGCTCAGCGTCACTTTTTAAAGGTACACTTTCCTTGGAAAATTTGGTTTGCTTGTACCAAATGTTCTAAGCTATGCTCCTCTCTACAAAGAGGTAAAAGCCATACTACTGGATGCATGGGAACCAAACGCAGGTCAGGAGGAGCGTATGCATGTACGCAATGTGTCGCATGTTTTGGTTCTCAGAGAGGTCTTACAAATCACATTCGGAGAGCTCACCCTCTCGTCTTTGAGAGGATTAAGGATGAGAGAGAGAATCGTGCTACCAAGAAGAGACGTGCCGGTGTATCAGCTGCTGTGGTTGCGCCACAGTTTGAGGGTACTGCAGCTGTGAACATTACTGAGTCTTCAAACCCAGAGGATGTCCTTTCCCAGGCTAAGAGTGAGCCAATTCCACCTGTGGTCGATTTAATTAGGGAGCCTCTTAAGGGATTTCTCGAAACTGCCCGCGTGGGGGCCTGGAAGACCGGGGAGCTAATGGAGTCTTTTCGTGACCTGAGTAGGTTTACTCTTAGGCTGCAGCGTAACCTGGCCAGGCGTTGCTGATTTCAGCCGAAATCTCGATGTCATAAAGGTGCTGTCCCTGAAGGTGTTCTGAGGCGTAATCGCTACAGGAACCTTCAGAGGCTCCTAGCACGTAAGCCTAAAGACGCCAGCCTATGTATTCTGGATGGCAGGGAGGCAACCTCATTTTCAATTGAGGTTGGTGTCATTCAAGACACCTATAAGAAAGTGTGGTCTCGCCAGGACTGCTTCCGGGGTCTCGACCGCTTTGGGAGTTTGCCGGCCGCTGATAACACTTCTCTCCAGCCGGCTTTCTCTCCTAGCGAGGTGCTCGGGGCTGTTAAGGGCATTAAGGCGGACAGTGCTGCTGGGCCAGATGGAGTGAAGAGGTGTGCCCTGGTGCAATGGGATCGCACTGGGGTTAAGCTGGCACACCTCTTTAACCTCTTCCTGTTTTACCGCCGTCTTCCTGGGTGTCTGAAGAGGAGCCTCACAACCTTGATAGCTAAGACGTCTGATGTGGAGAAGTTGAGTGACATTGGCCAGTGGCGGCTGCTTACTTTGGGGCCTATGCTCTTGCGTGTCCTCTCTTCGGTTATGCACTCGCGTCTTTCTGTGGCTTGTCCCACCCATGCGTCACAGAGGGGTTTTGTTTGAAGGCAAGGTTGTGCTGAAAATCTCATGGTCCTAGGGGCTACTTTTCTTCTGCCAGGGCTCGTCGGTCTCCTCTTGCTCTTGTCTTCATTGATCTTGCCAGGGCCTTGACTCGATGTTCTCATGGACTTATCGGGAGGTACTGGCTAGACGCTCCATTTGATGTGTTCCTGGCGTGGAGTTCATTGCAGACTCTCGAGGATGCGTGACTGCGGTGCGCTCGGCTAGGGGAGCCAGTACTGGCCCTATTGACATCAAAGTGGGTGTGAAGCAAGGCGATCCGCTCTCCCCTCTGAATGGGGTTGTTCAGTGTGACCTTTTGGGAATGGCCACCACCCTTATTGACAGGATTTCCAGTGCACCACTCAAGCCCACGCAGCGTCTTCAGGTTTGGAATACTTACGCGGCACCTAGATTGTCCTTCCCAGCTGAGATGACGTGTTCATCCAAGGTGCTGCTGCGAAGTGTTGATTGCAAGATCAAGGCTGCGGTCAAGAAGTGGCTGCATTTGGAGTCTTTCACTACTGATGGCCTACTGTATTCTAGGTGCAGAGATGGCGGTCTGGGAGTTGTAAAGCTTGAGGCTAGTGTCCAAGCGTCTCGACTCAGAAGGCTTTTGAAGCTGATTAAATCCAGCTGTGAACGTACTAGTGACATTGCCTCCTGTGTTTACGACACCAATTACATCTGGAAGCGCTGGACGCATTTTGCCAAAACACTGCGTCTGAAGGTTGTTGGTCGCATGGGTCTAGAAAATATTAGTGAGGCCATGCTATCTGCCAAAGCCTGGAGGGACTTAGAGTTCGAGCGGTGGTGTGCCCAGGTCTTTCAGGGTGTGGGCGCGTGTGGGCTCCTATGCGGCAGTCAGAGTTCATCCTTGCTGTTAAGGCTCGCAGCCTTACTGTTCCTACGGCCAATCTTAAGATGATTGGTAAGTCCAGGGAGCGGCCTCGGGTGTTGTGTCGCATCTGTCATTTGCATCTTGAGACCTTTCCTCACATTGTTGGCAGATCTGGTGGCCTGGTGAGGAATAGAATGATGGCGCATAACAAAATCTGTAGGATGCTTGGCAGAGTGGCATCTGGGGAGGGATGGTGCGTCTCAGCTGAGCCGAGGGTTCGCATGCCAGATGGAGCACTCTGGTGCCTGACTTGGTTCATGGGAAGGGGTGACGAGGCCTTAGTCCTCGATGTCACCATTTGCTTTGAAAGGCATGGCAGCACTCTCTCTGAGGCGTGCCAGAGAAAAGAGGAGAAATATGCCCCTCTCAAAGCTCTTATTCTGGCTAAGAATAGGGACATCCGGAGGGTGACTGTTGATGGCTTTCCACTGGGTGCACGGGGCAAATGGTTTCCTCGGAACTCCAGTATTTTGTCCAAACTGGGCCTTTCCAAAAGAGCTATTAGGGATGTGTCCAGGAAGTT